>JAQGAF010003523.1:0-17269 GCA_034687865.1 Kryphioiulus occultus
GTTGATGGACTACACCCCCCTACCACATGGTATTAAATTACTGACAGTAGGGTACTGAGTTGAATTGAATTGAATTATGAAAATTCCACTAAAATTCACCAAAAATGCAGTATTTCTGTTAGTTTTTTTAATTTCGTCTACAGCGTTCCTAAATGATAAATATCGTAGCTGGCTGCATATAACATATTTCCACAAAAAAAATTCCCTACAGCGTTTCCATCATTATGAACAATTTTTAAAATTTCGAATGAAGACGTCCATAAAATCCATTATTTCGGTTAACGATTATTTCTTGTAATTTTTCTAAAATTTCGCCTACTGCTTTCCTTTTATTATTAATATTGTTATTTCATTTTACAAATTTGTTAGCTAATCCCACCATTTCGTGATCAATCTACAATTTCTAAAATTTCCGCCAAATGGCATTTACATGGGCAAATCAGTGTCAAAAATGTGCCAAATCTTTAAAAAGTGCTTCTTGTAATCGTCTGGAAATTTTTCAGAAAGTGTCTGGAAAACCTGGAAATGTCAGGGTAATTGGATTCAAGCTTTGGCTAGTCACCATTGTTTAATGCACTTGCGAACCTTCGTACTATGCATACCGTAGATTCAAGTTTCAGTTCTAGAGATACTAGTGGATTTGCTAATGCAGAAGAAAAGCTAATCAACAATAAATTGGAAATCCCAAATTAAGGTAACTTTGTTGGATTGTCTTGCCCAAAACCAATTAAGTGTGCAGGAGCACAAATCCGGTAATTTCAATTTATTCGTAAATTAGGAAACCCAATTTAGCCCTTATTACTTCTTAGGACTAAGGTCACTGAACACTATATTATTTATTGTTGTTGTACAAGCACTGATTGAGTGGCTGGAAAATTCCTGTTTGTTGTATTGTGGTTTTTGAAGTATGTTGCAAATAACTCTGTAAGAGCATTTGTGTATTCTTGCTTTTGTTTATACTTCCCAACTTATTGACAGACTTAAACCTTCCCTTTCAGCCAAGTTATTTGTGAAAAGCACTCGGAACTTGATGTTTTCTCAACCTCTTGATTTTCTTCCTACTTAATGTCTTAAATTGAGCCAGCAAATACGTGAGTGAACTGGAAAAATCGCCTAATTAAGGATAACCCGATTACGGATGATTAAGTTTGTCAGCTCTTTTGATTAGTCATTTCTGCGAAAAGGGACAATGAAGCTTAAATTGGTTTTAGGCTTGCCTGCAGATTTGTTTTCAATGGGGATTAGTAAAGCTGCTTGGTAATTTGCTAACAGTCAACTCGATGTAAGGTCAAAACTTTTCTCCAAAACTTATGATTGAAAGAGTGATAATTAGGACCAGTTGCATAGATTGCTGTAGCAAACTAAAATTAGGAGCAACATTGACAAAATGTGCCAACCGTCCATTAACCTGTTATCCCCTAAGCCTCTGAACTGAGAGATTCAAGTGATGAGTTGCGGAGAAAAAAAGTTCAAGAAGTTCTTAAGATGCCAAAGTATCGAACAATGGTCCTTTTCATCTGTTATGTAATGGGGCTGAAATAACTTGTTAAAGTGAAGATTGATGCTGGGTTTTCTTCAAGGCTCAGCTTGCATGGGAAGATTCAATAAGTCCCAATTTTTTGCATTGTTATAAAGGAATTCTTAAGTATTTAATTAAGTATACAGTCTAAGAAACTCCTTTAAGTTCAAATCATGATATTATTGATGATTTCGACAAAATGCCCAGTACATTGTATTGCATTTTGGCGTTCTGTTTAGGGATTCTAATTTCTGGAAATCAGGAAATGGAAAAGTGTCCTGGAATGTCTGAGAATTTGTGAAAATGTTACGGGATGTCATGGAAATTGGTAGTTATAATATTTTATAAAACTTTGAGGTAAAATCCATCATGGGAGAAATCTCCCATTTATAAAAATCTCACGTAAAATTTCAGTTAATTAACTGATCAGTTGTCAAGGACTATCAGGGAAATCGACTTGGGAATTTGAGTGGGAACCCTGTGTTTAGACAGACTACATAGCATTCTTGTATATTACCACGTGTATATTTTAATTGGCTAGGCATTTCTTTGATGTGTTTTCATCCATTTTGCAACTTTATGAAATTTTAGTCCTCTTCTGGTATGTTTGAGTCCTGTAGAATACACCTTAACTCAATACCTCTTATTCAACCATTATTATATTTCCTAAACAATCACGACCACATTAATAAATATCTATTCTGTCAAGTGTTTAGTCCCTGTTATAGTCCCTGCTGCAGTCCTAATCATAGGCTGTCAGTGAGGTTAGATACAGATAAATAAATTTAATTTTTAGGTTATAGTTGTGTTTTTATTGGTCAGGTCATTTATAGGTAATGTTAAATCAGTTTTAAGACAAAACGATATAGAAAGGACAAGTGTCATTATTGTCTATCAGACAAGTAGGCATTTTAGTTTAGTAGGGTATTAGATGGGTTAGTCAGGTAGGTCAGGATAAAGAAAAAACAACAAAAAATCAAAAACAAAAGAATGGGACAGGCATCATTCTCGTCTGTTAGTTTATTTTGGATTATGATATTTGACAGGTTAGTCAGGTTATGTCAGGATAAAGACAAAAACAAGAGAATAAGACAGGTATCATTTTTTGTCTATTAGACAAGCATTTTTAGTTTATGCTAGGACATCATTATGGTCAGGATACAGACAAAAACAACAAAAAATGAAGAAAAGAAGAATAGGACAGGTATCATTCTTGTCTATCAGATAATTATTAGTCAAGTAGGCATTTTTAGTTTAGTTTAGGTTAGGATATTAGGCAGGTTAATCGGGTTAGTTCAGGATAAAGACAAAAAATCAAAAACAAAAGAATAGGACAGATATCATTCTTGTTTATCAGATAAGTATATTAGACATGATGGGTTGGAATACACACATTTTGCTTACCCAATCGATAATCAAACTTTTTAGCTTCGTTTAAGTTTCTTTGAGTTGAACTTTTGAGTTTTGTAGTCATGCTGAGCTTGTTGGCCCTTAAGCAGCAGACTTGGGCTCGGAGTTTAGCTGGGTTTTTTTTTCTGGAAATATCGATAATCAAACTTCAAAGGGAATGACATGTTCCTATTAAAATCCCAAAGATAAAAGAAGTAGGATAAGGTGGCGGAAGTGCGACTGTCTTGCCATGATTGGTTCGTTTCCTGCCCATCTAATGAGCGGTCTTGTTAATGCAGTAGAGCGAGTGGGGGAATTGCTTTTACTTTGAAAATTCCATCGATGTACACAAAAGCAAAAAATTCACTCTTTTCAACTCTGCTTCCTCGGGATCCTGCATGGGTTTTTTGCGCTTGGTTAGGTTTTACTCGCTCGTGATGCCAATTTTCTCGGGAAATAAGAAAAGCAGTTCCAATTTTGTTTGTTGGGGAGTTTAAAAAATAAGTTTTACATCTTGCCAGGTCTGCCAGTTCCGCCTAATCCAAGAAACATGATTTATCTTTGATGTTTTATTCTCTCTGCACTGTGTGTGTTTTGCTCTTTGTTTTATTTCTTGAAATTATACGAACTACTACTTGAAGTTTCTCCACGGAAAGTTGTCCCACATACCATCGAGTATCCCAGTTTCTGTTTTTTCTCGTTTTGATGAATAATGGCAACTTCTAAAATTTTATTACCAAAGAAATTTTCCATAACTGCTTTTTGTTTGACAAACACAATTCCTAAAATACTATTTATTTGTTGGTCAGTGGTTTCCTTTCTATTATTTAGCCAATAGTGTCCAGAAATGTCAATGATTCCTGCAGGCAATAATCAATTGCACACCCAATATTCAAGGACACATTTTTGAAGTCATGGAAAAGTCGTGGCATTTGCACAACTAAATCCAGACAATTGTAGAACCCTGTATGACTTACGAAAGATATTTTAGCCAAAAATACCCTATAGCGCCAATAGTCAATTGTCAATAAATTATCTTTTGGATTAATTATTTGTAATTTTTTCATCTTTTAACCAAAATATCATCTATAAAAATGTCGAATTCATATACTATAGCAAGAAATTGTCATACATTAATGGACAACAACGATTTTGTATTTGTTGGTCAAGTAGGTTGATTTTCGATTTCTTTTTAACGAAAAATTTCTGTAAATTGTAAATAAACTATTCTTCAAATATTGTAAGAAATTGTGATACATAGTTCATCTAAATTGGCTTGGAATGCTGAAATGAACTTTCCACTAATTTTTTGTTATTATACTGATGTTTTCTCTAAAATCATATTTAATGGAACTTGGTATTTGTTGGTCAAGTAAGTTGACCGTCGAGTTCTTTTTAACCAATAATACTTTGGATAATTAGTTTTAGACTTTTGTATCTTTTAGTCAAAGGTATTCAATTCAAAAATGCCGGATTTATGGCAAGAAATTGTCAATACATTTTGCATCAAAATAGACTTGGGTCATATTTTCTATAATTTGACTGTTTTTATCAATTTCTCTAATTCTATTTAATACTCTATTTAAGGCCAACAATTTCCTATATGTTTATCAAGTACATGTAAGTCTACTTTTGATTTCTTTTTAACATAAAATGCTATAAATTGTCAATATATTTTTCTTTACGTTAATTGTCTGTAAATTTCTTGTTTTTAGTCAACAAAAAGCTATTAAATTGGGAACATTCAACCGACTTTTGGCACAATGATTCCTATCACTTTTTCCTCAAAATATGCTACGAAAGGTGTAATGGACAGCTAGTGTCCAGATGGTACTATTTTTCACTGACAGGACCTTGATTTTTTATTTCCTATGTTGCGCTCTGTTTAAAAACCGAGCTGATATGATGGTCAGTAAGCTCGTCTTTGGTCATCAGTAGATTTTTCTCCAATACATGTACTTTTTGGCTTATTTACATGTAGTTCACTCTATAATGTCCTTCGTATCTGACGTTTGCTGTTTGCAGTCAAGGTGCCAACACACTGGCACTAGACCTCAGTTGGGACCCTGCTGCACCCACGTATTTCGCACGGCCCTGACATGTCATGGAATCATGAACTAGTGGTCAGAAAGATCGATGAAACGAGTAATTTAATCGTTTCTGAATCCCCTGAGCCATTTTGCCATTTCCTGAAAGTGCGACAAAACTTCACTCTTTGTGCTCAATGCCCATTTTCATCCTCCTCCTTGGTCGTTCAATGGCGCATTTTTACGACGGTTGCTTTTATTGTGCTTTTTTTTCCTCCTTTTCCGAGTAAATTGAATCGAATGGGTCAGTAATGCCCATAAAACGTGATGTTTCATAATCCCTCACTAGAGTGGTCCTCAGAAGCCATTGCCTCAGTGTCCTCCTACAGTATATGCTCTTCATTCACATTTTGGCCTTTTATCTTACCATTATCTCTAACGCCATCCTAGATGCATTACGTCTCGCAATGAGCCCTATTGGAATGAGGAAATCATAGTTATTCTTATTACAGTATGTACTCTGACAACACTCAGAAAGAAAAACGATGGACGTTGCATGGTCAGTTTCAACAACCTTGACCTTGACGCCAGACAAGCTTTGTCCCTATTACCATTGCCATCACTTTCATGTTATTTTTATTAGCCAAATTTGTTTTCCTAATTTCGTCGATCAACAATAATTGATCAACTTTTGTCGCTCAATTATTGTTGATCGACGAAAGTTGACGCGTGATAACTTGTCTTTACTAAATACACAGTAGCCACGGTATAAAATTAATTGGGAACTAAGCCACGTCCTTACGATTCAATGTTTGTTGTTCAACTGTTATTGATCAGCAAAAGTTGTCCTTGAATCGTTCAATTTATGTTCATACAGTTAATCAACACCTTTGACCTTTACGCCAGAAAAGCGTTTGTAGCCATGACCATTGTCATCACATTAAAATTATTTTTATTATTACAGACTTCATTTTTGTCGATCAACATTAATTGATCAAATTTTGTCGATCAATTATTGTTGATCGACAAAAGTTTACTCATGAGAACGCGGCTTCACTATATATACAGTAGTGACGGTATAAAACTGATTGGGAACTGCAAAGCCACTTTCTCACAATTCAACTTTTGCTGTTTAAATGTTATTGATCAACAAACGTTGTACTTGAATCATACAATTTATGTTCAGACAGTTCAACAAAAATGTAATCAACGCCCTTGACGCCAGCGAAGCTTATGTCCCCAAGACCATTGCCATTACCTTGCAAATTATTTTTATTAACTGGCTTTATTTTTACTTTTGTTGATCAACAATAATTGATCAACTTTTTTCGATCAATTATTGTTATTCGACAGAAGTTAACTCTGAGAACATGGCTTTACTATATTGGGAACAGTAAAACTACATTCTCAAGATTCAACTTTTATTGATCAATAAACGTTGTAATTGAATCGTTCAAGTTATGGTCAGACAGTTGTGTAAAAATGTAACCAATTTACTTTTGAAGATGGCGCCCAATAAAATTACAAGAATCGAACACGATGCGTTTCAAAAGTTCGAACTCGTGCACGTGTGAACTTGAAATTTTTGCCGCGCACGCGCTTAATTCGAGTGGAACAATTTGAAATTTTAAATTTTGAAAGCCGTTATAAAGCCGAAAATTGAAGGGTGGTCAACTTCATTCGGTTCAAAAATAGTTGTTCAACTGTACATGGTTCAAATGCATGCGTTTTTTTGCGTTTCAGCGTGTTTTCTAAAAAAACTGGTAGGACAAAAGTTAAATCGTGCCCTTTGAACACCCTTGACCTTGACGTCAACGCTTTTTGTCCCCATATGTCAATGTCATCATTTTCAAATTTTTTTTGACCGACTTCCGGATGTTGTAGACGGCCAAATTCGGCACACGACATAATTAGACACGCATTTTACTGTGTTGAAATTAGCGATCAAAGTCGATCCCATTCCTGGTCAACAACATGTTTTTAAACTTGGCGAAAATGCACTCGAAACGGTTTTGGCCCAGAATGCCTCGCTCACGTTCGAATCCGCTGACCTTCCCGTCATGCATTTCGGATTAACGGTTTCGAACGCCTCATTTCCAAGATGGCTGCATCGATATTCCCAAGGGGAATTTTCCTCCGTATTTTCGGCAAATTTCACCTGATTTCACGTTTCTCAACGATTCAATTATGCAGTTGTGGTGTTACTAAACATAAATTGAACTTATTCTGTCGCTATATCAAGGTAAGATTTTGGTAATATTGCTAATTGCGCGGCTGAATTGATCACGTTAGTTAGGCCTGAAAACTCAGTGAATTCAGGAAAACTGACCATTTTTGACGTGTGATTTGAAAAGCTAAGGTGACGGTCGCCAGATCATCAGGTGTTTTGTCAGCATTGGATTCACTATGACGTATTTCCAGCAGTTTTAAGGCTCTTTACGATGCCATTCGAAATCAATGAGAGCTATACTGGTTGCTGCCCTGCACTGTACAGTAGCAGGGTGTGACTGGTGTCTACCAGCCATGGAATTCAAGGAAAAAGTCATGAAATGAAATTCAAGTCATGAAACTCATGGAAATCATCCGGGTCATGGAATCGTCATGAAATTTACATCAGGGTCATGGAAAAGTCATGAAAATTGTATCAGGGTCATGGAAACGTCATGAAATTTACATCAGGGTCATGGAAATGTTATGAAAGTTACATCAGGGTCATGTAAAAGGCATGGAATTTACATCACGGTCATGGAAAAGTCGTGCAATCTTGCCCTTTATTGATTCACAATATAAAAATTTGGGCTAAATTCATCATGTGTCAGCCAAACCCATATTCTCATAGGCTTGAAAACATTTTTGAAGTCATGGAAAAGTTATGGAATTTGCATTGCCAAATCCTGTAGACAACTTGAGTAGGTCTGGCTATACCGTATGTGCTGAAGTATAATTGAATGGTAACCAGGTGGTAACACTGTGTCTGGCAACAGTATCATGTACACAAACGAATTAACAATAAAGCATTTTTACAGGAATGTAAGCTCATTTGGTTTTCAATTGCCTTGACTGAGCTAGGGTTTAAAATATTTAACTGTGTGTGTGAGGCGATGCTTGTAACTGCCTTTTACGTCCAAGTTGTCAATGACAACAGGTAACGATATGGTGTAGCTACAGTCAGGTACGCAGACGAATTTAATAATGGAGCATTTTTGCAGTCATGTATGCTAATTTGATTTTCAATTGCCTTGACTTACTGTATATGGGGTTAAACATTTTGACAGTGTGTGATATGCTTGTGACTTCCTTCAACGTCTAAGTTGGCAATGAAATATGGTCAAGAAACAATGTCGTTTTTTGGTGAACATGACAACTGATACTTGCAGGTCAAAACGAGGTGACAACTCCAAAGCCTTGATCTCACCTGGGAAATATTTCCTAGAAACATGGTTTTTGGAGACAGTCCCTCAAAATGCCTCTATGTTTCTGGCTAGGAAACATGTTTGATGAAGCATATTAGAGGAAAAAGACCTCGTATGTTTCCTCAAAGATGTTTCCTTCCTAGAAATGTGGACCCATTCAGTCTTAGCAGTCTCCCCATTCAGTCTCGGAAGTTTCCTCAATTCAGTCTCGGAAGTTTCCTCAATTCAGTCTCGGAAGTTTCCTCAATTCAGTCTTGGAAGTTTCCTCACTCATTCTTGGAAGTTTCTCCAATTCAATCTTGGGAGCTTCTTAATTCGGTCCTTGAGTTCCCCAATTTGGTTCTGGTTTTGCAATTAGAAAACTACTGTGGCTTACCATCGAGCATTATAGAGTGAAATCCATGTACAGCTGTACATACACAGTATGGAGACAACGAAATTAAATTGGAGCTAGTTTTTATCGTATTTACGTTAATTTTTACAGCATTTCCACATGCTAACGAAGCCATTTCACTCAGTTCTCTTTTCTGGTTAAATAAAAATGGACAAGTTCACGTTTGCAGTAAATTGAATCAGTGTGCATTAGGCCTAGTATCACATCAGTCGGTAATTGCTATTTATTACAAAGGGGACAGCTAAGTAGATAACATTTTAATTAATGTCCTTTAATATAGACACACAACGTGCCCCACTTTACTCCCATCCAGCTCGTTCGGGTGTTTCGCGAAAATAATTTTTCTTGTATCAAGAGAATTAAATTTTCACCCAATTTTTGCTCCTCTCCCTTCGAGCATTCATAAATTGTTAATTACGCCAGCATTCTCCAGGGACTGGTGCACGTCGTGTATAATGCTGGATTTATAATTAAACTTCGCTAGCCTTGCAAGGATTCACCCTTAGCCCTAATTAATGTATGTTCCTGCTTGACAGCAAACTCTTGATAATCAGGATCTTTGGTCTCTTCCAAATGCCATTTTCATTGCTCATTGCTCTTCTTGTATCATTTATTTGGATCAAACTGCAGTTCAGTATATTATGTATATTTTGTACGAAAAGACGAATTGCAGTTGAAGTTTCTGACACAAAGGGTTGTGAGAGTTCTGGTGAAGTTATGAGAGGTTGAGAGGTATGAGAAATTGTGAGAGTTACAGGTTAATCGGAGAAATTTCAGGGAATATTAAAATCTAATTGAAAAGTCGGGGAATTATCAGAGAATTTGAAATGACTTTTTCATGGAAAATCAGGGAAATTGTAAATGGTTTGGCTGAACTTTTCGTACTTGATGAATTCATGCAAAATCGTGCATGAATGGTGGAAGATATTAGGAAACAATTTTTAAGATTTGAAAAAACATTGGATTTATTTAATGATAAAGTCAATGGATGTTTAGTTACAGGGGTTCAGAATGAACTCCTGTAGGCCTACCCCTATAGAGACAGTTACTGTTCAGGGGTGTGCAGTATAAATTTTGCAAGCAACCAATAAATTTAATTGCCCATGACTTTACATGTTGAGACCATGCTGGTCAACATACAGAGAGTAGAGTACATTACTATTGCGTTTCATAGTCCGAGTGGGCAACATATAACATACAGAGGTGCAGGTGGTCATCTTATGGTCAGAAAAGTGCAGTTAAAAATGTGGTTCATTACATAGCAGATGCTTTCATCATTTAAAAAAGATGAGAAAAATTCAGGGCAACTTCACCTTAATTTAATGAGAAGCTATACATGTACATGTACTGTACATGGAGTTAATAAGAAGCAAACATGTACATGTACATGTAGTTAACAAGAAACCATACATTAACTAGTCTTTTTATGGTATCTTATTAAATATACATGTATGCATTGATTCGTATTAACTACGGAACATGTGCATTTACTGCAGTTAGTAAGGCGTCATACATAAGATAATTAAGTTGATAACAAAATTGTCTAACAAAATAATGAACATGTTTTTGTTTTTGTTGTTGCAATTTCCTATGTAACTACATAAACAGGGTGATCACACTATTACAATTTTCTATTATCCCGATATTTGCCTAATTTAACTCCATGTAACGTACATGTGTAGCTTCAATATTAACCTTGTACATGTACGGCTACTTATTTACTCCGTGTAAATGTGTTCCTTATATACCACGTGTGCTTGAATGGTTTCTTATTACATACAGTACATGTATGGTCGGGGATTACCCCATGAAAATTCCCCATTAAATCGCTCGGATCTGTATATCCATAGTACTGAAGCTGTTTAATTACTAAATTTTATTTGGATAATGAATTCAATTCGCCTTTCAAGCAAAATTTCGCTGGTAGATGGGGTTTTTGATGGTGACCTTTGGCCACTCAGTTTTCTTTTTGGACTGTAACCTTGCGAGTTTCAAAACTCCCGATTTGGTGACGCATTTTTGAAATACGGAATCAATATCACGCGATTCCCAGACAAAGAAAGACAACGGAACACTGGTCAGCGTCTAAGTTAGTTTTCGCAAAATGGCGATGCATGAATGACTGCAGGACCCAGGCTGTGTTGGTGAGTTACAGTATGTCTTCAAGGTTTTTTGCACATTTAAGCAAATTTTTAGGCCGTTTTCAGGTACTTTGTAACACTAGAAAATGACGAAATTACAAATTTATTCTGACTTATTTAGCTGGCTGTCCTACCCGTCCCGGGACCAGATGGCAAGATGGAAACCAATCCTAAGATGACCATTGACCAACCCATCCTAGGACGGGCAGGATTCCAGGACTGCTGGTTTGGACAAGAAATAACACTAGTGCTGAGCACCGTTGCAACTACTAAAGCAGAAACATGTTTCTCACTCATCAATGTACAGTAGTTGAGAATGAATGTAATCTGGTCATTTTCGGACTATTTACCTTATAAAAAATTGTAAGTGTGGGGTTGTGACTGAGAAAAACGTGACCACACTCAAACTGATGCTTGTAAATGTTCCTAAATGCAATATGGTCCTAACCCAAAGACTTGTCCTGTGATTACTGACCATATAACCTATGTCCAGACATTTGTAACTGAGCCTTAAATTCTCATCAACAGTGTTGGTCAAGGTTGACTTTTTCTGGAGCATGAAGACACCATCCCCACACAACAGTGGTTTTATAAATCGTTTTTAATACACACCTGACAGGTTTTCAATCAAAATGATGGACCTCCTGCTGGCGTATCGTCAGCTTGAGGACACCCCCATCCACTTCTGCAAACTTCTCCAAAAATCTAACTTCCAGAGTCAATTCTTCCTCCTAATTCACAACCTGCCTGTTTTCAAGCAACTTCATCATTGCTGTTTTTGTTTATACTTTTATGATTAACGAGCTGTTGTTTATTAAGTACAAGGGACCAAAGTCGCTCGTTTTTTGTGTGGCACCCTGCAGGTAACAATACGCGTTGCTCGTTTTGGATCTTGGCCATTGACTGCTCTTCGGTGAAATATTGTTCACCTGCTGGGAATTATTGATTTATACAGGCAGAGGTAATTGTTAGCTTAGCTGTATCCGGTTCTTCCACATTCCAGACTGTAGTAAACATGTTGGCTTTCATTTTCAAAATGTTTGTTTTTGTGGCACTTATGTTCTTTATTTATTTTCTACTTGCATAAGGAAAAGTTTTGAAATAGTTCATCTCTGAATATCTAATCATCTTGGCGTCTAATCATCTTATCTCTTAAAAAGTCATGACTTATCGTCAGTTTCATGTTCATTTGTACAGAGGCTACTATGTCAGAAATTCATAAAGTATTTAATAAGCAAGATGGACATTTGAATTACAGTGTAATCATTTTGTATGCCAACTTGAAATAACGTCTTCATTGACAGTATGTTCTTTGCATATTTCTTATACAGTTTCTAATTTCTGGTAAGTCAAGGAATGTCATAGTTCTTAAAATGTCTGGGAAATTCAGATTGTTTTCAGTATACATTCACTATTATTTTTTGCATTGTTCTCATACAGGGTTTCCTATTTTCTGGAACATCAAGGAATGTCATATGATAAAATGATCGAAAATTTCTAAGAATGTTTGGGAAATTAAGGTTATAGTTTACTATTATTTTGTAGTAGAATTTTAGTTCGTGATGTTTTGTTCCTTAGTCGTCCTTAGAAGACTTGAGGACATTTAGGGCATTTTTGTCACTGATGACACTAGAAGACTTGAGTACCGTACATTTGTGGCATTTAAGACACTGATAACATTAGAAAACAATCAGTTATGTATAATTATCAACGTCTTGAGAAAAATGGTCCAAAACTTTTTGTTCAGTTATGTATAATTATCAACGTCTTGAGAAAAATGGTCCAAAACTTTTTGTTATATGCGTGTATATGTACAGCTTTTGCCAACCTGGATCACAAATTTTTTTTAAATCAATGCAGACTTCATTACTTGCCCAAGTCAGATGATACCCCAGATGATGCCCAAGTCAAGAATACTTGAACGTCCCCTTATTAAAAACAGGATGTTGTCAGAAATGGCATGTACCTGTAAGACAGCCCTACTTGAAAAAAGAGCATTGAGAGAAAACTGCTATGGCCAATATTCGTGTATTTGAAATACTGGAGACTGTTGTTCAACTTGAATAACAAGTAGATATGACCTGGGTTGTAAATTTCTTGAAGTAATGGAAGAATTTGTCAGATTTACCAAGGGTTCAGCATAGATTGTCGCGTCTTTGAAGGATAGACATTGAGAATGAACTGCCATGGCGAATTTTTTGATGAAATTCTACTGTTCAACTTGACCAACAGAAGGATATGTCCTGGCACTCTTGGGTAGTAAATTTCTTGACATAATAGAAAAATTTGATAATGGTTCAGCAAAGGTTGTCGTAGCTTCTTGAGAAATGCAACATAAACCTTCGTTTCTCCAATGTCTGTGTTTGACCATCGGTTCGACCCCCCCAGAGCCTTCGACGTCAGTGTCCAGTAAGTTTAGCGTACTGACCCCCTGCGAATACCAATTGTCAACGACCTAATTCGTCGTTTGTCATCACTTCCGGTTGGCTGAGCCTCGTTAGCCAGGTGGCGCCGTCTGCGTAAATCTTGTGGGAATGCAGCAGGTTGGGATTTAGGTCCAATGATTGATTCATCCGAAGTTGTCCAGAAAAGCCTGAAAAGCAATGACTTACGGCAAGCAGTGTCTTCTCTCATTTGCCCCTTTACAGTCATTACTTTCAACGGTGTAATGTAGCGTTCTGATCCCTTCCTTCCCCTAAGGGCCATCCCCTTACGACATAGGCCCTAGCACTTCGCCACTTTGCCAATTTGGCAATTTAGCGAGTGCGCAATATCGACGTCGTTAATTTTCGTTTTATGCTTTGTTACCTGCTGCGACCACTCATTGGAAGCCATCTCATTCATCGATGGATGAGTGGCCACTGACCACTGTCCAGCCAGGTCTCGACCAACGTCCGAACCACTTTATTCGCTGGTTTGCACACCGGATTTTCGCGATTTCGAGTGTCCACTGCTAGATGTCTTTTCGCCATATAATGCTCTGACAAATAGTTTATTGCAAAAAAATAATTTTTTACAGAATAATTGATGCCATTATTAATTTACACCTAGTTTATCTCTGTTCCTGATTCAGGGCTCATACCGTCAAGGAAAGTCAGGGAAATGAAATGCGGTAAAAGTAAGGTGACTTTACACTTCTAAACAAACTTAATGTTTCTGGTGATTTTTAAAACGTACAAGTACATGTATGTGAAAAAGAACTTCAATTGTATTTTTAAAAGGTTGATTTTACGCCTCTAAACAAGCTATTTTTCTTGTTTATGATGAATGTTTTAAAAACGTATAAGTGCAAGTATGTGAAAAATAACTTGAATTTTATTTTTTTGAATAAAAAAGGCAATTTAAGTTTTCTCATCGTACATTTTTAAAATAAAATAAGGCGACTTTACGCTTCTAAACAAGCTATTTTTTTGTTCAATGTGTACATGCATGCAAAATAAATAATGCAAAAATATTAAATTTTGTGTCCCAAAACCCCCATGTTACATTCTCATATACTGTTTGCCATATGGTATGAAAACTAATTTATACATAATTTCTTCAGAATCACTATTCGTGAGCATCTGTATAATTTCTCTGAATGTAAAATAAATATGGAAATTATTCAGGTGATAATGAATGGTAGTTTGATGAAATTTTGTTTAAATTAAAATAAAAGTAAAAAGTATGATGAACTGTATTTATGGGATTGTATGTTGACTTTCGGGACACTGCTAAGTTTCTAATAATCAACGTCATATCAGAATCAACAATAATCATTTTATATAATATATTTTACTTGAATTGTTTAAAAATGCCTTTCGGGTAAGCTGTTTTGATGAACTATAAGCTTATTTATGGAATTGTAAGGTGACTTTTGGGACACTGATGAGTTTCTAATAAACACTGTCAAATCCGAATCAACAATAATCATTTTTGATGATATATTCTACTAGAATTGGATGAATTATGACTTTTTGATAACCTGTTTTTTTATAATGCAGGAAATCCTTTTAAGAAGCACTGCCCTAACCTTTTAAGCTGAACCACCACCTATAAGGGACCATAATGGAATGGGTCCCCTTTGAGTCACTAGCTAGTATTTTAGTAGCATGTAGTTACAGTAAGTTATTTTTCCACTGGTCGAATTTTTCTTGTTTGAAATTCTCTAGCCAGAAATTTTCGCTACATGACCATACAAAAATATATTGGAACTTGGTTGAACTTTCACAGTCTGCTTTCACTTTTATTCACTCTATGCATGAGATTACGCCTCAATTGGATTTCCTTATGCATATGAGGACCATAAGGCGATCTTATACAAAATCTCATTTTACGTAAAAGGGTTTGTGGCCTGCATTTGCGTGCTCAAAAAAGCTTGCTTTTCAAATGGACGGAAAATCGCATTTTCCGTCACCGTTGGGCATATGACATTTGTCACTGCAACAAAAATGTATAAAGGGCATGCGCGTAACCTGTATTGCTTATGCATAAGGGTCATTAACCCCAGCCATAAACTTATCTTGCCAACGTGAATGTTGTTCTCAAAATGTCATTTAAAGATTTGTGTTAAGTGTTCGTCTTCTTGAGTGCTTGTCTGACTTGTCACCACACTTTGCATCTGTCCAGCAATGTCATGAGTACCAATGAAGATGAAAAAAAATTAAGCCTCGACTCTGCCTAAATAATTATTAATATACAGACTGTCTGAAAAGTCACTTTCAATTATCGAATTTACAAACGTAACTAAACAGCAATTTTTATGACACCCTGTAAGATTGTCCAAACAAGTCAAATTTTTGCTTATTATCCATTGTAGTCCCGTCAGCAAAACCTGCCTAAACTAATGTCTTTGGGACAATGGCTGGATATTAGTTTAGAGAGGTATTACTGTCTGAATAGTCACTTCCAGTCATCGAGTTTACAACATAACTAAGACTGATTTGTATGACGTCCTGTAAGATGGTATTAAGAGATGTGCTTAATCCGATGTAGTCCTGTCAGTAACCTGTCTAAACAAATATGTTGGTAATCTTATTGCTTCTTATTTAGGAACGTTACAGTATTACCTAGCTAAACTAATAAGGAGGTAAATCATATTATAGCATCACACGGCCCCGTATAATCTGCCTAAACTAATATGGAGGTAAATTTTATTACCATATTATTATAGTATCCCCTGTCTAGGCTAATGGTCTTGGGACTGCTGCTGAATATAATATTAGAAGGGTTATTAATTTGTATTGACTGTAGTAGCAGTTTGCAAAAGTTGTGGGGCCAATAAAAACAGATTCAACAATTTGAATATCAGGGTATGGAGGTTTATTAGATTTAACAAGGGCCCCACGTCGTGACCCCCACCTGGCATTAGTTTAGAGTGGATATTGCTTTAAACAGTACATGTTTAGAAAGGTGCTACTGCATACTGCATCGCACATGCTTGGGACACCCTGTAATTCACCTTTTGAAATCGTGGTATAGACGAGTGCATGATTATTAGATTGAAAATAATAGGAAAAATATCCTAATTTCATTGTGAATGCACGCAAGTGTGTTTTTATACTAAGATAAAATTACGTCATTTTTGTCCACAACTTATGGACACACAAATGGACGAAAAACTTGAAAAATAAGTCAATATCGATTCCCTGGCTCTTACACATTACTGCCTTCTGGTTGGAAAACTCAATGAAATACAGCTTCGATATCAATAGTCTCAGGAGGTATGCCAAAGTACCTTTGCAGGGAAGGATTTTATTTTATATCTGGGAGACACAGGCCAGTGTGGATAAAAAATAAGAAAGAATTGAATGTCCGTGTGTATTCCATCGCATTGAAAAGTTTAGGAAAAAAAATCAATAGCTGCCTTTTATCTTTTTCCTTTTTCGATTCAAGTGTTTCATGAAGTTTATTTCATGAGACATATTGAAAGGTTTTTGGCTGGGCTCAATTTAGGCATTCTTTCAGACGCAACTACACGTATTACACTAAATTGTGGTTTTTAGTGGTATTATTAGTCTTTGCATGAGATATTGGGATCCCATATTTCTTCGTTTTTGTTTTTGCTTTCAGTTTGATGAGGAATTTGTGCCTCCCTCCATGTTGCAAGAAAATTTTCCATGATTTTTATGTTTTGGCTGTTATTCCAATATTTATGGCATACGAATTGTTAACGAGAATTTTGCATGTTTGAGGGATGTTTTTCGACGTTTTAGATGAATATTTTTCGACGTTTTAGGGGAATATGTTTCGATATTTTAGATGAATATTTAGGGTAAGGTTTCGACAATTTATAGGCACATTTTAGAGGAATATTTATCCAAATTTTATATGAATATTTTTCCACATTGTAGATGAATATTTTTCCACATTGTAGATGAATATTTTTCCACATTGTAGATGAATAT
>JAQGAF010003524.1:0-17267 GCA_034687865.1 Kryphioiulus occultus
CACTGGAAATATCAGCTGGGGGTTACAGCAGAGTGTCCAAGGGCAACGGGTAGTTGCTCTCGCAGGACATCACACAGCTATGTTCATGGCTTAATAAAAAAAACGCTGTTAAAAGTTCGACGTGAAGTCTCGTGATTTTTGTGTCAAAACTAGTAACGTGCATTATTGGTTTGTTGAAGTTCCCAGACTTTTTCAAGGTAAATCCATTTTCCAGATTTTTCTAATTGGCAAAGTCAGGGAGGTTCAAAAGTTCATCTTTGGGAGAACCTTCTACCTTTAACCTACCTGTTAAATGATGCTTTTTTTTCAATTTTAAAATTATGGTACAGTGTATTATGATACATGCATTATGATATTCTAGTAAGTCCTCGCATACCGTTTCGTTTTTTTTTTTTTATTAAACCCTAACATTACTTAGCAAGCCCATTAGTCAATATTATATGAAAGCTACGAATGTTCTTGAAGTGTTTCCTACTAGCCTATCAGTTATCCAAACGTAAGATGTCTTCATCTCCTTCCGGTCAAGCGTTTGGTCGCCTCGTTCCTCCACAAGATCTATAACATGAGAGCCATAAAACGCCATGGCTGATATGGTGCCTTTAATGAGCGGCATAAAAGTTTACTGTTTGGATAGCAAAGCGCCACATTTCTCTCACCCATTTCCCTTGGAAGAAAATAATGATAATCGTATTAGGTGAGGATAAACACCAAACGCGCCGGTGTTTCATTTCATCAAAAGCGTTTGTTACGCTTAACGCTCTGACGTCGGACACGTCATGACGTCATATTGAGCTCAGGAGGTACTTTCTGGAATGGCTCAGCTGGACATCTGTTTTTGCTAAACTGCACTCGAGCTAAGCTTCGTAATTAAGACACTCAGACGCTAAATTTAGCTCCATTTATTCGATGGCCTTTGGTGTTTTTATGTAATGTATTTCCAATGGGTATTGTTGACGTGTTGACACCTATTCGACCCATTAAACAACAATTACTCCTGTCCCATTACTACTGCCCACTGACCACCAATGGTGCATTTGCGAAAGTAGCTTTTTGTGTCATAGGGGGCGTTCAAGTATAATGTCATCACATTTTCGTGATTTTCAGACCACCCATGTCAGCATGTGTCATCATTACCAACCCACCCGAAAAAACACAAAATGATGGATTCTAACTACTGTATGGGTTTTATAACAGGGTTCTCCCAGACCTGGATTTGTCAGGGAAATAAGAAAGCCATGGAATGCACAGGGAAAAGTGATTTATTTTTTAAAGTTAGAGAAATGCAACATATCAACATCACATTTGTTTTTAAATAGCTCTACATCCATGCACGAAATTATTAATTCCCCTTTAACTCTTTTGGAACAGAAATCAGTAACGAAATTTGCAATTTGAAAAACTGATATGAATTTTCTGTTTCCTTATGCAAATTTTTTGTTCCATCTAGTGTTTAAATAATAAGGTTCCCACAGACCTGGAAAACATGGAAATGTCAGGATAATTAGAAAGCCTGGAAAAGTCAGTGAAAACGGATTTAGTTTGAAAAAGTCAGGATAATTCAACAAATCAGTAATGCATTTCACATAGCTAGCTATTGGTTAGCACAACAGTCAAAAGATGACAAACTGTCAAACGTTGACAAAATCCAAAAGTCAATAGATGACGCACAGCTAATTCTGTGAAAGAAATTAATAATGAAATTGCCAATTAAAAAACAAACTCAACATCGAATACACTTGATCTAAAAAACTGTTCTGTCTCCTGTTAATACATATAATACATGGTTCCCACTTTCTGGTAAGTCAGGGAAAATCAGGGAATGTCAGGAAAATGAAAAAGTGTCAGGGAATTCGTGGAAATGTCAGGAAAATTGAGGTAATTTTTATCAGCCAATTGGTATAAAATTCACCGTTAAATCATGTAAATTTTACGTAAAATTCATGAGCTTTTTGAAACATCTCATGTTAAATGTCAGGGAAATGAATGAAAAGTTGTCAGGGGATGTCAGGGAAAACGACTTAAAAATATGAGCGGGAACCCTGTAATAAGCAATAAATATAGCATTACTTACATTGACACATGTCATATTTTTGCATTTTCAGTGGTTAAGGTAGTCAGGAAAATTTGTTTTAAAACCTGGAATAGTCAGGGAAGTTGAACATGTGCATTCTGGACGAACCCTGCGACATTTGGCCAACCCCTCCCCATAAATGACGTCATACTTGAACTTGGGTCTCCTCCACCCATCCTTCTTTGCCCCATAGTTATTTGTTCGTATTGTTTACGAAGTGAATTTTGATTTCCAAATTTTCAAACTTGCGTAGGCCTATCTTGCTGAATGTCAAGTCAACAGAAAAGCTGGAGTCTGGCCTCAGGCCCTAGCGACTGTCTGACGTCATGCCGTCAGGGCCCTGGGGCGCCTCTGGTGACGTCACACTCGTGCGACAGACAAACTAATCAACCACCTCGTTGACAGCAGATTACGTCACACGTGGTAATTTCGAGATTTCGTCCCAATTTTCCGCCAATTTCCCTCGATTGACATTGCCCACACTATAATTTTGTTTTTGTCTGGTTAGATGATGTACTGTGCAATGATCACGTGTTCGATACATGAGCAAAAGGCATGTTTGTATAACGCGTATCGCCCCAAGACTGTTTAAATATTTAATTCGGTAATAACATACATGCACATGTATGAGAAATGACAATCAAAATGTATCGAAAAATGACGAAACGTCGTGAGAAAATTGGATTAGGGATGTCTTTGAGGCCTCTGAACGCCCCCATGCACCCACCCCTTAATTCTGGGAAGTGAATGACAGCTAAATTTTCGTTGCCAACCGAAATATTTGCGGAATCGAGCTTATGATATTAGCCCTGTGCCCGTGGCTAACCCGATTTGAAGAGGTTGATGAATTGGGGCTTTCTGGGAATCGGGATTATTTTTCAAATCGATGATTGGTTTCGACGCTCTTGGAAAACATGATTTGCTGAGCCACGTTGAAAGTACGGTGGATATTGTGAATAGCAGCTGGAGGGATTATATGGACGCCCCCAGCCACCTAAAGGCGGGGGAGGAGAGATTCTCGAGAAAAAATATTAAATTTACCCACGATTCCAATGCTGATTAGTGATGGGGAAAGTTTGGAAAAATTTCATGAGTGGTCCAGGGGGATCATAGAAATGTTTTGAAAACTGGAAAAGTTAGGGAAGTTGAATATTCTTTATACAGGGCTGGGAGAGTGGATACAAATGTGCAATTTGGGTACATTTTGATACGTGGGATATAAAATAGCTATTTTAATATGGCAAAGTGGACACAAATGACTTTTTGTGTTATCTTGTGTTAACTTAATTCAAACAACATTTCACAACATTAATAGGTCACAATCATCTTGTATCACCACGTCAGAATACTTTAGTTTAAAATGTAGAGAATTAAAGTGACATAGGCTTACAGGTTTCTTATTCACTCTCTGAAGCTACTCGATAATGTCTTTATACACGAGTAGGCCTAATCAAATTTCACATGATGTTGATGATGTTCAAAATATGTCACGAGTCAATTCCACAAAAATCGAACAGTTAGGCAACGTGATTTTTTCTATCATTAGTGACATGGTTCGTGAAGAGTGGATACATTCGGATCCCTAAGTGAATATTGAGGAAACAGGCTTGATACAAATCAGTCTTGCAGGTTTGCATAGACTCACTCCCAGCCTTGGTTATGAAAAATAATTTATGCAATTTTGCAAAGACATTAGCATCGCAGTTTTTGACAATTTCGCAGTTTTTGATAGAAAACTTAATTGGCTACGTATACATGTATATGTTTAAATCTCAAACATACGATTGATTAAGACCATGAGGTGCCCTGGGCCCCTCATGGTCTTAATCAGGCGCTGCTTGAATGTTTGTCCTACCTACGGAATTTATTGTATAGAGTCAGGGAAATGACTGAAAATTGTAAGCATTTTTGTGTCTTTGCGAAAAAATGTGTACAAGAAAAATTGCCGTTTGCAGCTGTTGTAATTCAAAATAGATGATGCTGGGAAATTATACAGGGTACTCCCAGACCTGGAAAACCTGGGAAAGTCAGGAAAATTGAAAAGATTTTGCATAACTAGTTATTGGTTAGAACAAAAAGCAAGAGAAGACAAGCAATTCTATAAAAGAAATTAAGAAAACTAATTTAAATGTTGATGTTTCCTCGTGAACATTTTTGTTTTGTCTCCTGCTTATAGATGTATTTACTTAAATATAACGTTCCTTACAATGGCCAGGGTGGTCAGGAAATTTGTTTTAAAACCTGAAAAAGTCAGGAAGTTGAAAATGTCATCTCTGGGAAAACCCTGTTATTTTTTATTTTATTATTATTATTATTTTGAAAATGTTCATTTGTGTGGCTAAAATCCACCACTTTTGAACTACAGGTAATTTTGATACAAATTTCGTTCAGTTCTACATTTTTTTGATTAATGATGATGTCATGACTTATGGGGGATTTTGAAAAGGATGACAAGTGCTGACACATCTGAAAATCGCGATTTTCTGATGACATAATACTTAAACGTTCCCGTAATCACCAAATACTAAATTTAGACAACTGAAATCATAGATAGTATGAAATCAATTTCATGCATGGATAGCACAAGACATGCTAGCCATATGGGCGAATATTTCCCTCTAATCATTAAGATGACTCATGATGACAATGATTTCGAGGGTGAACTCATAGATACTTCCCCATTCCATTTCCCATTAACTTTGATTACCCCCAAACTCTCGTCAGCTGATTCCCATGCATTATGCAAGCGATGCAAAAAGAAATTTCCCAAGGATTTTAAATTACATTCGTCTAATGTTTTCGAATTTATTAGTTTTCTAGAAACGATCCATGTTTTACTGATTGCAAAGGGTGTATTAAGATGATCATTAAGCCCATACCTGCAATAATGAACATTTAAGAGCTGATAGAAAATATGCGTAATAACTCGCCAATTTCCCAGCCAGTCTGCACTGAATTCATGCATTTTCTAGCCAGCATACATGTAGATGTATATTGACATGGTCCACCAAACCCCTTAGCAACTGATATTTTCGGAATATGCAGGTCATGACTATTTTTTATACTTCGATTTCGAGATTTTGCTTACGTAATAGCAGCCGGTTGTGGACAGGTTAATTGTTTTCCCTTTTATGAATCTCCCCTGGCTGTCTCGTAGATTACAGGTGCTCGTTGCTGGGATGCATTTATAAGGCAGTAGGCCTAATTAAATCCATACATCTACACTGGTAGAACGCCCAGTGAAACAATGAAAATATAATTCAAAATGGAACGAATCGTCGTTTTGAACTATTTTTCTGAAAAATAAACCGGAAAATTATCTGTTTTTGGAAACAATAGCTTAATTAATGACGCACTAGGCAGAAAATGTCTGCCTAAAATTAACATGCAGTAGATACAGTATGAAAAATGCTTTTTTGCTTGTGTGGGAATGATGCTGTCAAAATTTGAAAGCGATATTCATTGTTAATTTTTAAATGTGTTTCAAACAAACAACGCCTAAGTAGAACATGAAATCATATTGACTGGCCGTCTGGAAAACCTGGAAAAGTCAGGGAAATAGATTTGGTCTGATTGGAAATTGATAATGTCTTGAAATATCTTGTGGCACAACTTTTTTGATTGATATAACTTATAAGTATCTCAGAAAAGCATTAAACAAGCTGTATTTTTGCTCTAATTTTTATCGAAATTTCGCCTATGACGTTTAGATATCCTAATATTTCTTATGAAAAATCCGCTAATATACACCTAAAATCCATTATTTCTTCTAGTTTTTCCACAAAAAAATCCCTGCAGCGTTTCCATCATAAATGTCGCCTACGTCATTCCCTTAATTATTAATATTATTGTTTATTTTTACAAATTTTGGGCTAAAACACATTATTTCTTAATCTAGATTTTCTAAAATTTCTGCCATATACAGTATGACATTTGAAATGGGACATTCAATTCTCACCTGGTCTGAGTCTTACCAGCTTTTCCCGGTCCTGTTCATGATTTCAACACTGCTTACATTAAAAGCTTGAAAAGAGCATAAATACAGAGTGCCAACGAATTGATGACTCTTAAGTTTTAAACCCTGGTAGGCTTAAGCACATGACGCTTTCTGAAGAAACTCATGTCAAATCAGTAAAAAGCGTTTGTTTTAAATTGTCTGGAAATTTTCAAAAAAGTGTCTGGATCGAAGACCTGTAAAAGTCAGGGAAATTTAATTGAATATTTGGCCAGTCACCCTGGTTAATGCACAACTCCAAAGATCAAGATGGCTGCCACGAAAGCAGAATGGGCTGGCCAGTGCTGCCAGGCTGCACAAAGACATTTTGAAAAATCCTCACTTTTACCACTTTTATCGCCCTGAGCAAGTTCACTCATTGTTAACATCGTGTTGAGGGGCAACTCATAAACTACCAACGTCAGCATATTGAGATGTGCTTAGCAGTCTAGGTAATACATGTAAGCTTGGCAGTTGGCAATATCTAATGTACGATGCCTAAAATAGCTTTCGGATCTCAGCAGGATCCAAGCTAGCATCGTCTGGCATAGAAACTAGGCATTATGCTGGGCTTTTAAAGAGCTATTTTTAGCAATTTTGGACTCATTTACAAAGCTGGGCCACCTTTCTAACAATGCTATGGCGCCATGACAACGCAATATCCCATCCCGCTGCTCGCAGCCATGGATCGTGCTGGGTAGCCAAAAAGTGCTTGACGTCAAAGCCATAATTCCTCTTAAAGTTTATTTTTAAAATTCAATGGTTAGGCCTTAAATCACCTATTAATATATGGGGATACGTGCGGCCTTTCTTTTCTTTTTGTACCCAGGTTTATCTTTGAACAGACACGTGGATGGTTAACACCCTGGTTAACACCAATGGTTTTCAGCAATTAACCACCAACGTTTATAAGTTGATGAGAGACTCGATTTGGTAAACATGTCAGGGGTATTAAACTGGTAACGCAAGGGCCATATTAGGACAATTTTAAGCGTTTAAGAGGACTCTGCACTCGAAGCTTAAACTCCGATTTGAGGACCAGAACCATACTATGCACGTTGAAAACTTAATTGCCTAAACATTTATCATCATTGTTATTAGTGAATTAGTACTATTTTAATTATTGTTGTTGAAAGTAGTAAATTTGCGTTCTTTTCTTTACTTTCTGGATACCGGGTGAGGCGAAAAGCTATTCAACCCACGAGGGAAGAATAAAATCGCGATTTGTGGACCCCTTACCTCTCTCCCCCAATGCGATGGCATCATCGTTGTCAATTGGACCGAATAAATTTCGAATTGTGTCAACACTTTTTCGCGATTTTCAGACACCTAATTGACCAATTTTTTTCCAATTGATCGAACGTTTTTAAACATTTTGAACAGAAATGATGAATTTTAGCCTATAATTATTATATGGTAATTAATGAAGCGAATGAATGATATGAAAAAATATGCTTGAATCGCAGTTTTGGGCAAAACTAGATCACAAATGATGGATTTTAATCCCAGTGCCCCATCCTCTAATGTTAAACTAATTAATCATTAACCATATTTTGTGTAAATTTTGTCTGAAAATTTGATCAGATATAATGAATTTTAGCTCATAAAAGTAAAATGAAGTGAATAATATTAAAAACGCCATACATGTAAAATTTCTTGCAAAACTGAGTCAAAATTAATGGATTTTAGCCCAAATTTTTTCACACCGCAGCAGTGATGACATCATCATTTTTCTTCATATGGCTGACTTTTCACCCGCGTGGGAGTCATGGAAAAGTGATTAAATTTATATTAGGATCATTTACTTTTTTGCCTTTGATTGATTTACAAAATAAAAATTTGATTTAAAATTCATCATTTGCCAATGATGTCATCACTGTGGTTAAGGATGTTTCTCAAAATCTCTATTTGTGATTTGACATACAACTTGAGCAGCCCCAGATTAATAGGTAGTAAACAAATTTCTAAGTCATAAAAAGGTCATTAAAAAGTCATGGAAATTCCAATAGCAAATCCAGTAGACACCCTGGTCATAACTGGTCATGAACGTGTAGGCTACTATGAAAATATACTCTTATCATTTCTGCCCTGTTTTGTGCCCTATTTAGTAAATACTGTATGAAAAATTTACATCGAACAATTCTCGAAATTCGGTTTCAGTTAAATACATCATTGGAATTTTGTGATTTCTCATCACGTTTTCGACATTGTCAGTTGGTCCTGATGGGGTTTAGACAAGAAAACCTCAACCGTTTTAGGTGTTGCGTCACAACATTTGCATATCTCCCACGCCTTTGTCATTTCTGCCAAAATATTTACCATCGTGCATGCGAATAGCCAATTTCTCAGAAAACCGTTTTATCTCCACATTAATGAAACAGTGGAAACCGACACTTGTGTACGAGCTCACCTTCGCTTTTGTTTACTCAAGAAACCTGCTTTTACCAAAGGAGGCCGACATAATGTTAACCCCCATAACCCCCTCACACAATCGATACCTTTATTGATGCCCTTCTCCTTCTTCCCTTTCAATAATACTGTGTCAATAGAAGGGTAAGGCTTTGCCTACGTCCCTGCCTTTTAATTAAATTAATGAAAAAGGCTAATCAAGTGTTATGCTCGTCTATTTAGCGTGTTTTCCACGCACCTTGGGTTGTTGTCTCTTAAGTCGTCAATTTATTTTTCCGAAAACCAAATCCAGTGCCAGGGTTGTTATCCTGCGACCACTGGTAAACACGAACATTTGTTATTGAGCTAGAAGTCGATGGGAAAAAAAACAAAAATAAGACGCTAAAACTACCGGTCAGTGCCATCAATTCTCGAGGCTTATAGACTTATGGAGGTTTTGTTTTGTTGACAATATGCTCAATATTCCTCTTTTTGGACAAGTTTATTTGCAGTTTTTAATACCTCCCAATGGAGTTCACCTCAGCTCGCAGCTGTTGTTTAAGAAAGTTTCTGGATTATTATAAGGAGTGAAATATCCCATGTTTTAACCCAGAATGGTTGCTGAAATGCGCTGGTGAAATGAAACGTCTTGACTTGAACTACTTCCTTATTTATTTTCGTAAGACACCTAATTCAGGGTGCGGTATATGGAGATGTTGCCAGATGTTATTTGACACTTTAATTTTATGGGGCTGCCGAAATGATCGTCAAACATGGACGGATTGTAGACTGTCTGGCCCAGTAACGTGGACAATCTGGAAAAGTCAGCAAAATTCGTATTCTGATTCTACACTTACTGTAAATTGTAACGCTTATTTGGTTTTTTTAGTACAACAATTTTAAGGGTTCTCACTTCACAAAATTGAGTAAATTCCCAAATTTGGGTAAAAATGAAATACTTTCTTATAAGAAATTTTGAGTAGAAAGTATATGCATTATCTGATATGCAGTTTTAGGAAAGGGACATTCTGATGAGCAGTTTTGGGTAAAAATGACTTTCTGATAAGCAGTTTTTGGTAAAAGGGATTCTGATATGCATTTTGGGTAAAAATGAAATGCAGGTGTACTTTCTAATATACAGTTTTGGGTAAAAATAACTCTGATGAGTAGTTTTTGGGTAGAAAGTATATCTGATCAGTAGTTTTGGGGAAAGCAGCTTTAGGTAAAATAAGATTTTTGATAAGCAGTTATGAGGTAAAACTTACATTAAATACGTTCTGATAAGCAGTTTTGGGTAGAAAAGAGTTTTCGATGAGCGATTTTTGGTTAATGAATGAAAATGTTTAGGAAGCACTGCTCTAGAGCTAGTTGTTATGGCCACTTGGAAAATAATGCTTTATTAATTTATTTTGGTGTAATAAGATTTTGAATAGATACTAACACGCTTTGTGAAACCTTGAGGAAATGTGAGAAAATTTGGATTTTGGATAAGCGTAAAAATGTTTTTAGTGATACCAGTGAGAAAAGTACATTTTATCAGTGGTCGGTCAAGGTTTGTTGTACGAGAAAACAAAACAAGAAAAAATTCCGCATCAGTGCATGAACCATTTTTGTTATGTTACACGATACTCCAGAGTCCCATGAGGTCGAAGGTCGAATTTTAACGTGGACGTCATACAGCTGTGTTATGGCAAAGAGTATAATGTTTTCTCATTATTTTTGCTGTTGCATTGGGTTTGGGGCTAGAATGTCAATTGGTCAATGTCGTGCAGGTTTTCCGATAAAAACAAAACCTAAATATTGTTTCGAGCAGTTGTTTCTACGCTACTAAATCGTCGTTATGGAGGATTATTTATAAGAGCAGATTAATTTCATGTTGGTATAGTAGAAATATCGACCAACTTCCACGCATTGAAGGTAGCTTATGGCCTATGAGTGTTTTGAGCAATATGGGCATTCAACCAAAAGACTAAAAAAAATTGCTCGATATTCGTTGATCTTGTTGGATTTAAATGTTTTTGCTCTCTTAAGTAACATCGACCTCTGATGCAATCAAAATTGAACAAATGCTCCTTATTTGAAATGCTGTTCGTTGGATACATTGCATGCATCGGGTCATGACCTCTGAAATAAAATTGAGCTAGTCTTAATACTTCAAGTTAAGTAAATGCCCCAAGTGATACAGTGTACTGATAAAAATGTGATATTACTCAAGGACATTAAGCTTTATCAGCATTTCACGTATGCAGTTTAGCATCACTCATGCAATACTTATATTTCACCTCTACTTCTCTAGTACAGAAGAATGACACCTGTCCTAGTTGTCGGAATTTATTCTCCTTATTTTTTAATGTTTTATGGTTTTTGTGAGTTTAACTTCCAACAATGTAATGTCTAATTTAGCTGCCCCCAAACCGTCAGGCAATTACTGCTAGCCTACGAGCCAAGGAGAAGTCCACTTCACTACAGGGTCGGTACTAGAGCAGGTGCTATATCAAAGTACACCCATAGCGAGCTACTATACTGATTTGTTCTGATGGCGATACCTCAAAAATTTGGCATTGAAACAATACTTTGGAAATGTGAACTTGTATTATACCGAAATATGCATAAGTTGGACATCATTTTCTAAATAATTCTTAATTTGACACGCATTTTATATTAAAGATTACATTTCTTGTTGAAAAATGATTCATAAATTAGCTCATAAGAACCCCATTAATGATTTTTTTTAATATTTTGTGTTTAATTGTGCCCGTAGCAGTTACACAAAAGCATAATAGATGGCGCTGAAATGTTTTGAAAAATGGCAGTGTTCCCCAGACCCGGAAAACTGGTATTGTCATGTAAATTAGAAAGGAAAGGCCTGGAAAAGTCACAGAAAATGGATTTACTTTGAAAAAGTCAGGGAAATTCAACAAAGCAACACATTTTGCGTAGCTAGTTATTGGTTATCAAAAAATCAAGAGATCATAAGCAGTTCTGTGGAAGAAATTGATAATGAAATTATCAATTTGAAGCGCCAATCTAAATTTCCTGCTTACTAATGAAAAGTTGTTCTATCCCGTTTGGATACATAATAAGTATAGCATTAGTTACATTGGCATACGCTATATTTTGAATTTTTAGTGGTCAGAGTGGTAAAGGAAATATGTTTTAACAACCTCGAACGGTCAGGGAAAAGTCAGGAAAGTTGAAAATTACTTCCCTGGGGGATTATTGCAAGTATAGAAGTTATTCTAAACGTTCAAAAAAGTACTAGCTCCCTGTGTTGACAGACTACATCTTCTAAGTTAAATGCTGACAACATTGGTACAGGTGGCAGTTTGGCAACACTTTTGTTCTTTTCATATTGCATTGTAACATGAAAAAGAATAAATATTGGAATACTGCATTCTAAAAATATCACTGTTTGAAAAAAATCCTAAAAGAATCCTTAATTTGTCTCCAAAAGTCCTAAAATAATCCTTAATTTGTCTCCAAAAGTCCTAAAATAATCCTTAATTTGTCTCCAAAAGTTTTAAAATAGTCCTTAATGTTTCTCCAAAAACTTCCTAAAAAGTCCTAAATTTCGAAACGTGGAATTTGTTTGCCACCCTGCTTTATCAAGATAAGTGCACAATGCAAAAATACATACATGTAAATGGCCCTGGAATTTTCCAAGCTCCTATTTTAATTAATACTGATCACTAATTAATCCTGATTTAATCCATGAATTGTCGTGATGAACCGGAACCCACAATTAAATTATGGCTGAATTTATGCACATACGTGCACTGGCGCACATACATGTACATGTAGTCTTGCCTGGGCAAGCTTATTGTTTTCGAGACAATGGCCAGTATGAAGCTAGGTTTACCAAAAATAAGTTTACACCAGAGGATTACAATAGTTTTTTTTTACAAAAGAAAATTTGCAACTCGTTATCCTTGACTCAATTCAGAGCCATGCACGTGTGTTACCTGCTGTTGTCAACCGGTTTGGCTCTATCAAGGATTTAAAAATGTATTTTGTTCTCCAGTGGATTATAATAGAGATGATGAGAATGCCTAATGGGGGATTTTTTCGTTTCTCATCAATAGGATTAATTACCCAATTGTCGTTTGGACTCGCACTCGAGTAACGGTTTTTTAATGGTGACACGATCCGGTCTAGGGAAATCCTAAACAGCGAGTTAATCATCCTTGGTGCAAAACATATAGCAGAAAAGGCCTTCGAAATTGCAAGGAAATTCCAACCATCGTGATTCAACTAAAAGGGTAAAAATAAACGGGTAATTAGCATCGTTTGCACCTGAATTAATCAGCGCGGTAATTCCGGTAATAATTGTTTCCTCTGATTTCTTAATGACTCCCTGTATGCAGATGTGGGAAATCTAAAAATGTTGGAATTAGACATGGAAATAGGTCGTCAGTTAATAACAGGATGACAAATGAACTTAATTGACGATTACATTGCCCACGAAGTCCTCGATGTCCTGGAAAAGATATGGAATTGAATTACCCTTAAATTCCACTTGACGAATTTTCAAGTTAATCGTGAGATATGGAATTGTCATTTGACGAAATACATGTATTATGGAATTGAATTTGAGATGTTAAATTTCCAGTTAATCACGAGATCATCTAAGAATTTCTTAGAATCTCTATATTTGCAAAAATAAAACTAATTAAATTTGGGAAATTACAGGGTTACCCTTGACCTGGAAAACCTGGGAAACCAGAATTGTCAGGGAAATTGGGAAGAAATGGGAATGTGATTTGCATGAATTTTTTTGAAAAAGTTAGGGTAATTCAATTTGATTTGATCAGTTATTTGTGGCTAAGAAATACAAGCTTCCAATTGAAGCAAGCATTTTGTTGAATGAATCTACAAGTATAATGAAATCGTCAATTTATAAAAATTAATATAAATTCGATGTTTTAAAGGGTTCCTCTAGACCTGGAAAAGCTGGAAATGTCAGGGAAATTCACAAATCAATAATGCGTTTTACGTACCGATATGCACAGGGTTCCCATCCTTCTGAAGGTCATGGAAAATCAGGGAATGTCAGGAAAATCGACTAGGGAATTTGAGTTGGAGCCCTGATGTAGCTAGTTATTGGTTAACACAAAGATCAAGAAATATCAATGAAATTGACCGTTTAAAAAACTAATCTCTAAATTTGTTGTTTCCTGTTTGTATGCAGTACATGTATAGCAAGCTATAAATATAGCATTCTTTTCATTGTCATGTGTCTTATTTTTGCATTTTCAGTGGTCAAGGTGGTCAGGGAAATTTGTTTTAAAAACTGGAAAAGTCAGAGGAAAATTGTGGGGGGACCATGAATGAAGAGACATACGAAATATGTTTAAATAATGTAATTAACTTTGGGAAATTGTGCTTGTAATGAGGAATCTTAAGCTTCAAAAAATTCAATTTAACAATGAAGATGGAGGGCCATCTTATGCTGTGGTAACTGCCGATCGAATTAACTGGGTTAATTCGGAGTACTGATAGAATCAATTGAATTTAAACATTCATCTCGGTGGCATTTATTAAACCCACACATGCGATAATGAAAGTGCTAATATTTATGAATTTAGTTCCTCGTTTCCTTTGCATTTTGCGAGCTTTTGTTTCTGCTGATATGAAGATCGGATATTTTATAACTGTATGGTATGTCGAGTAGATAAAAGTAGGCATAGCTTGGAAATAATCAGATTACATTAGCTGATCGTCTGTACCAGTTATTTCTGCTGGTAATTGTGTGTGCACATTTAATGAGTTTAATGACATTTTATAAATCAGATAATAAGCAGACAAGTATGAGAACTTTGGAAAATGATATTTTGTGGCACCCTGCACCTCTAAGACATTGAACATGGTCGAACCATGTAAGAACAAAGGTGGATAATACTGGCAGACTCGAGCAAATCAGAAACGGTTAAATGCCATGCTTCATAACACAAAAACTCAAGGTTTCGAGCCAAAGAGTGTTTTTTTTTTTTAAATCCTCCTGTGAGCCTAATCGACTTTTCTTCGTGAACAAAAGTATTTCTGCTTTTAAGGCCAATCATTGTATGCAGTACGCCGAAAATCCGTTTATTTATTTACATGTACTAAGGCATACTCCATGAAATGCAAGGAAAGGGAGCGTAAATAAGCTTAAATACCCTTCACGCATCCTGACGCTGTAGGGCGGCGCCGCGGTCTCCTGATCAGAAACGAAATTTTGTGCAAATCGGCGAAACTTACACATGATGACTACCAACTTGGAAAACCTGGAAACCTCAGGAAATTTTAAACCTGGAATTTTTCAGTATGGAAATTGTGTTTTGTGTTTGTTCGTCACAATTCTGAGAAGTCAGCACAAAAATGATTGACCTGATAATCACTTCCACCATTTCCCTAAAATACAGCATTTGTGATTAAGTTTTTCTAGTAAATTCGCCTGTAGCGCTCCAAAATTACTTTTATTTCATGCATTGTTGGTGATTTAGTTTAAAAAAATTAAAATTACCGTTAGTGAAACCTTTGTCATTAATATTCCAGAAAAATGTTTTGAGCGATTTCACTTAAACTCCGTTATTTATGGTAATTTAATATTTCTGTCAATATTAATATTTTATAAATTTTCAAAATGGTCTTAAACTGCATTATTTGCGTTCTAGTTTTTATTAATAAAGCCCTCAGTTTCTTTCATTATTTTTATTATTATATCCAGGAAAAGCATTTCGAGGATAATATACCGGAAATCCATTATTTCTGGTAGTTTTTCAATAAATGTTCTAGAACTCCATCATTGGGATATGTTTGTTTTTTAATGTTGACTAAAAACCTACCATTTGAGATCTGATTTTCAAATCATTCAATTATTATTACTAAATATTGTTTTTAATAGAATTAGAATGTGACCCTGGAAAACCTGGAAACTCAGTACATTTCCTTTTCATTTTACGTTAATATATGTTATACAGAATCTCTAAGTAACCTTTATTTTTTATATTCCTTGACCTCGAAGCCCCAGTCATCAAAGAAAGCACCAGAGGTATTTACGTCAAGTTTTTACAATTTACGTGGATTTCAGGAATTTTGAAATTCATACTTCGAGTTTGCTCTTTGTAGGTATAATCTAATTTCCTTTTAGGGCAAAAAACTAGGATAGCTTATGCAGTTGACGTTCATGCAGCTATGGACTAACTTCAACCATGTCAGAGCCATTGAAATGACGTAAAATGGTGCCTTGCGTTGAATTTACAATATCTCAGGACAAAGGCCTGCATTTACACGTGTGCACGTGTACGATTCTTGGCAATACGTGTATATAAGGAATTTACGAGAACGTAATTCATTTCAACACCGTTCATTTCACGCTTCCATGAATATGGGATAGGAAATAGCAGAAAACAGAAAGGAAAGTTAGAGTTTTATCTAAACAACAGTTGAATATCCAGAACGAAGTTTTATCCTTGGAGAATTTTTTAGGACTTCAGGAACATCTTGAGTAAACGAACTCCTACCTTCTACATGTAATCTAAATTATGCTCACGTTCACATATCAGCTGTTCAAACTTGTCCCCTTGCTTAATGTGAATAAAATTCACTACAAAAATTGGTTTTCCAGCTTTGAAAATAGGAATTCCCTTACTTAAACCGTATCCCACAGATGTGCCTATGGCTCTAGGTTATGCACAAAATAATAAAGATCCTGAAACTCCGTCATTTTAAACTTCAATACAACGTTTATTGGGATCATCAATGGGCACCATTAACTCAACTATAATGGTGGCTTTAATTAATATGATAATAATTGTTGCTGCGTTCGTTCAGATTTTGAATTTGCCGCTCATCACTTGCGAACGCTGATTCGTCGAATAGAATCACGTGCCTGTGCGCGAGGAGGTGACGCACGTGACAACCATGGTAACCGTAGAACCTGTGATTTCATTTTCAAGATGGCGTAAAATGCCAGTAACTCGCCAATTTTACAGTTGTAGCTCAAGTAAAACGACCATTAGTAGTTAATTGTTATATTGGTAGTTCAAAAAACGTAGAGTTTAAATTGCATTTTTGGAATTTTTAAAATATAATATACTGATGTAGTGTAAATATAATTTAGTGATGGCTAGCTACATGTAGATGGGTACAACGGCTAATGTGAAGGAAAATTGGACAGTAAGGAAAAATCGCTAAGTACAACACCTATATGTACATGTACCGGTATGCCTGACTTGTAAAAATGTCAGAACATAAGGATGCCTTGAAAATAAAGCAGGCATTTTAAAATTGCTTTTAGTCTATGGTTTTAGCAGTGAATTAAGTAGTAGCGAAATTATGCCAAAAAAAATCTTGAGACGTCCCCAGCCAACACGATATCTACGAAGGTTGGAGTCAACGGAAACGTTGTAAATCTACTTTCTCCCCCTAAATTCTGCCATTATTTATTTCATTTTTTTTTATTTGATAAGCTTGTACCACCAGTAGCCAGTGTGACTGATTATATCTGGATAATACTATAGGGTCCCCCAGACCTGGAAAACCTGTAAAAGTCAGGGAAATTGAATCGTCCTGACAAAAATCAAGGAAAATAGGTTTACTTTTAAAAAGTCAGGGAAGTTATTGGTTAAGGGCCTAGTTATTGGTTAGCACAGAAATGAAGCATAACAAGCAATTCTGTCAAAGAAATTGAGAAAATTAATCTAAATTTGCTGTTTCCTTGTGAAAATTTATGTTCTATCGCCTGTTTATGCTGAACAGTCAATTCAATTCAATTCAACTCAGTACCCTACTATCAGTAACTGAATACCGTGTGGTAGGGGGGTGTAATCCATC
>JAQGAF010003525.1:0-17248 GCA_034687865.1 Kryphioiulus occultus
TATGCAAATGCAAAAAACAAACCAAAATTTGATGATTTGGGTTGTGCATTTTTGTCTGAGAGAAAAATGTGGTCAATGGGAGCCGTTAATTCTAGAAAAAATCCTTCGAAGCTCACTGTGCCATGGTTGCAAGTCTAGTTGGAGGTCCTGTATAAAATGTTCCCCAAATAGCCCATCACTGTGCCATCTTCAATTATTCTGCAGCTTTGACGCTGGCATATACAGTGTACACAAGCGAAATATGCCCGACCTTTGAATGCTGTCTATTTTTTTTAGTTTCTCCACTTGTTCATGCGTGCCTGTCATAAAATGTTAACGTGCAATAAATATTTGACACCAGCCTTATAACACCTTGTAACTTAATTCTTCACAATGAAATTACCAGCTTCAGGCTGAATATTACTCCTGAAATAAGGATTTCTTTCTGATTTGCAGGGATCTACAGTACCATAAATGGGAAGATCAAATTGTGCATAATTTGATGTTATCAGTATGACTTGGTCAGTGAAACGAAATGAAGGTAAAGATTCGTTGTATTTTCAAGGTTTTGGGCAGCTTTCTCATAGTCGCATAATAACAATATTATTATTTTCAAGAATATTGTACGTATGTGATTGGTCCAGTCATGTACTCGTGCATTCACTCAAATAAGCCTTTTGGTTCACCCTGTATTAATCTCACTCGGTCAGCTGATGAGAACTAACTGGCCGTCAGGTGGCGCTAACGTGACGTCACATTCGTGCCGCCATTTTACAAATTGGTTAATTGGGTCATTTTGTTCGTTGCTGTTGTTTGACCAAGACCCCCTTGGTTTTGACTCTTTTGTGTTTGACGCTGAGGTCGCAGTTTCGTTGGAAGGATGTTTTCTGCCAAAAGTATTCATACAACTTCTGTGATACGATTATTGCGACAATGGTAAGCCTTGCTTATTTTTGTGTTTGTATAAAAGAGAATTTTACATGTACGTGTACCGAAGGTAACGATGTCGGGGTCCAAAAATAACTTGCATGCCAGTGGAAAGAGTGTGTCTTTCGTTGCTGAAAGCTAAGGGTGATTATTCAGCTTTCTTACTCCATTTTTACGACATTATCGTCTTGTTGTACTGATCGAGCAATGGTACGTGGCTGTCGTGGATCCAACATGGTTTGTCCATGATGTAGGCCTACTGTACATGTAACAGTAAAAGATCAACTAATCTACTGTAGCTGGCCACCTGTTGCTTTATTTTCGTTGACGTTTAGAACACGATGGTTATTGGTTCTAGAATACAGAATACGAATAACATACAAATACTGGTAATTAAATCATCCGTGAATTTATATACAGGGTTTCCACAGAACACAAATTCACCAATTATATCAATCCTTATTGATTAAAAATTTCATATTCAAGAATAGGTTTTTTACTTCATATTGCTCGATGGAGAAACTCTTCATGTCAGGGGAAAATACAAATTTTAACAAAGTAAACCTGGGAAAGTTGGGAGTTAGTTACAAAAGTTGTGGGAACCCGGTACGGCCCTCATATTTTGCATCTACAGCGAATAGTGACCTTGCTGCATTTGCTAAAGGTTTGTGGAGTCATTTAGGATATCACCCTACATGGCAGCTGATTTTTAAAATTCTAGCTCATGCCAAGCATCTCTCCATACTTGTACTCTCATCATCTAATGCATTAGCAATATGTTATATCACATAGACACATACTGTATATGCCAGAAATATGGCAAAACATGAGCACCTGATTGTTGCAAGTTTGAGTTTAAGCCATTAGGCATACTCATGAAAGGTTTTGAATAACATGCAGATGTGCAAGACGATGTTGTGTTGATTAGACTCAATACCCTTCTCCCGGGTGTCAGCAGACCTAGCTATAGACAGCAAATCTCAATTTTTTTTATAAACGCTAATTAATTTATTCTTGATAAGTAAACCCACAATTTTCATTTGTGCTGATGAAATTTACAGTAATGACAAAAATGCATAAATAACCATGTATCAAAAGTTTCCTTGAAGCACATAGCTGCCCTTTCTACAAATACTGCAAATTCAAGGACTCTTGATACTGTCTTTCTAACTCGTCACTCGATGTGGAGCTGGATGTGCATTTGGTAGATGAGGCTTGTTCTTCGCCTTCTGCTTCTTCCCTATGGGGCATTTCTATTGGTGGGAGGCCGAGGATCTCTCTCACAGCTGCATTCTTGCATTCTTTGATCTGCAGGTAAATTGCCTCAGCCCGGCAGAGTGTTTCTTCTAGCGGGATGTGATTGGACATGTCGTTCATGTGCTGCAAAATGCATGAAGATAAATTAACTCGAAAATATTGATAACTTAAAAAACATCGGATTTATGATAGACCAATTGGATGTTAACCTTTAATATTTCTGTAAAACCGAATTTACTCTCCATAACGATTTTCTTCTCAGCATCTAAAATAGCGAGGCAGAACAGCAAGTGGAAATTCTTGCAGGGGAGATCGGTCCACAAAACCTAAACATGATAGAAAAAAAAACTTTAGCCATTTGTTGGTTTCCCAGGTTTAGTTTCAGTAGCATTGTACTCGCCTCCCACAATCTCATGATTTCTTGGAATCTGAACTCTCTCTTGAATAAAATCAACAGCCATCGGAAGCAGAAATACAAGTTGCCAGATTCTCTACTATCTAAACTCAAAGATAAGACGACAAATTATTGTATCCTGCACTCGTTAGCATTTATCAAAAACACAATAGCACACTCGCCTAGGTAAGCTGCAAATTCTGCATCTAAGTAGCACACAAGCGTGTGAAGCTGTTGTAGTTGGGTTTTGATTCCTTGTTGATCCATTTCGAAATTTTTACACTGAAAAAGGGCAGTGTCATACTATTCATACTATTCTTGCTACATTTTATCTGATTGTGGATTAAATAGGAAAAACCAAGTATTACCACTCGCTCCATAAAATTAGCAAAAGTCCAGAAGGCATCCACTTCGTTCTGCATAATGATTAAAATAGGAGAAAGAAGATCGCTCATCCCTTGGACATAACCTGCACATAAAAGCATAGTCAGCACAAATCTTTAATAATTCCACTTTCAATAAAAGGTTAGGAGCAAGACTTACCTAAATCAAAATTATACATAACGTAGGAGAGAAGGATGGACTCGAGGAGCTTAACGTTTTCGTTGTTTTCTCCAGCATAAAACGGATCCGTGCGATCTGTTCTATTCACATCTTTTTCTGATTAACGATAATACATGACGCTGTCATTAGTAAAAGAGATTAAAAAAAGGCTGCACAAAACTCTTTGGCCTCTCACCTACAAGATTGCGCCTCTCACGCATGTCTGAAAACCTTTTTTCTTGTTCTGGGGAAATGGACTTCCATTGCAATTTCATCCGATAGTAGTCATCACTAAAATGTGTAACAGACAAATGTCATACTTTGAAATTTGTACATGGATTAGGAATGTTGAGGCAATCACAAATTCATACGTTTTCTTTTTTTTGTTGTCAAGCCTGGACTTTGTTGTGGAATTGTAATCGTAGTAACCAAGGAGAAATTTCCAAACTTCATTTCTTAAAATATGTGGGACGCCCTAAACGAGATTCGATTTTAAGTTATCTAGCCAAATCGTATATGGATATTTCTTTTGAAACAATTGTATGAAATTTACTCCTCTGAAAATTGTTTCCTTAAGCTCGTCCACTCGAACAAGTTGCCCTTCTGCGTCAAAATGACTGGCCCATTGTTCAACAGTCAAGGGGGGCCCTCTCGTCACCTGTGGTCGAATTCCAAGTTCCTCCTGATAGGGAAAGAAACAGTTAACTGTAATGCCTATGTACTATGCACTCTATTGGTTCCATGATAGACAATCTTACGCAAGTAATGACTTCAAATCCTGGCTCGTCATGAGGATCAATTTGAAAGTTATGCAGGCCCCTTGGGATTATTTCCAGCATCTCATTATCCGATCTGTCTGAGGGGCCTGCTCCATGTATTACGTAGTCGTAAACCAAATTAGTCACTTTAGAAAACCCAGTCATTGTGGTTGTGTAGGGGTGCCGAAAAAATTTCTGTAAGAACAAAATTTAAATTACTGAACGCAAATGTGCTGCCAAGCGGACAACGATGATTCTTAAGACTGGATTCACTTGATTCACCATAACCGCATCTTCCGTGTGGTCCTTGAATAACTCCAATTCGTTGAGAGACCTCTGCAGAGCTGCTACTTTTGGATCACTAACCAAATATAAGCCGGGTTCTTTAGTCGACCTGTAAAACACAAGATTTTCAGAGAACAATGATGATGGCCCCACACAAATGCAGCAACATAATGTGACCTACTGTTTGATGACCACGTGCTTATTCAGGGTTTCCAAAAACCCATTCAAGCCTCCATCATGGAAGTGCAATGTCGGATGACTGGCTCCATCTTTCTGCATTAGTTGTATGTGAGTCCAGCCTTGTTCAGGAGAAGACAATTTAAAGCTCCGCAGGTCACTCACCTCACAAGAGAAAGGTCGCGGACGAAGCACAGACTTCAATTCAATTGCATCTAATGGAATTTGTAATTCATATGTTTAGAGTGGTAGCCTAATTTTTGAGTTGTTTAAAAATTAAGCTCCATCTTTTGTTGTGGAGCTGAGTGACTTCGTCAAATGAGATTCTAGGTCTAGAAATGATATGCAAGAGTGTCACCTGTGCCATTCTCTTTGTCCACCCTGTACCCTACTGCTGGACTGACTACAGCCCAGTCACTTGCTACAGTTTCATTACAAGAAGCGTCAAGGTTGAAATCGTTTTCTGGTGAAGGCGACCATTCTATGACTACTCCATAACACTGCAATTTGAAAAAAGAAACAATTCCAGCAAAAATCGATAACTCCACCTTTGGTTTTGCAAACAATTGACATTAGAAAATTACATTTTGGTGCACATGTAATTGATCATAATAAATGGAAGGGAAATCTCGAGCCATGTAATCTATGGCAATAACATAGTTAAGTTACTTCATTTATCTATGAAAATAAAATAGTAGCCTACTGCAAATTTGGATACTTGAGACTAGAGCAAACGTTCTATTCTCAAAATACACGCCTGTTATACTGTAGCCTGGTGCAAACTACATTATATCGGTGTACATTGTGTATATTCAACTCAGCAAAGGTCAATGCGGGCGAATATAGAACTTTGGCAACTGAACTACCATAAATATATAACTAGACAATAGACTTTCGAATGCTTTCAAACATGACTTATAGCTTGTCTTGCACTTACCGCTTCCAAAATTTTGACAGTGCCACCGCAAACTCCTCCTGGTCTTCCATGAGAATCGACATGAACAAACACCCCTTCCTTCTTATAGACAACCTAAAAAAATGTTACAGATGATTGAGTTCAGGGCAGAGGGAAGTGAGGTGTTCTAATTACTATTTTTGGAAACCTAATTAGAATTTGAAAAATAAAATCATACCTCATTACTCGTCGTTGGAGTGTCCTCGAGACTCTGTAAATCCATCTCCATGTTAAGTTTTTCCTCCTTTACTTTGGCATACAGTCATCAAATCATGAGCTTATGACGATCTGCTCAATTTTCAACACTTATGTAAGGTTTTTGGGTTTGAGGGTGTTGTTGTTTGTCACGCGCGTATGACGTAATGGCTGGCATGCTTGGACTCTTGGCCTCCTTAACTGTTGGGCAACTGTATGCATTTTTCTCAACTTTAATATGCTCAAAAAGTATAGTACCAAGGGTAAAACTTGCTACACTCTAACATTTCGATATTATGTTAGAATTTATCTATATGTTAGAAGTCTGAAGAGTTTTCAAAATATCTTCGGTAACTTCGTTTACACCATGTCTGAGGATTGATGTTTTTACCTTGGAAATCCAATATGGCGTCTTGACCATGTTTTTGATCATTGGATAAGGAAAAATTGATTTTTGACAATGTTCCTGAGGCACTAGGACTAATGATTTTATAAACTACTGGAATATTAAGGCTTTGGGGTATGTTATCTGTTCTTCATGAATCGATTTTATTGCCAGTCTCTTGTAAAACAGCCAAAGTTTAACGCTATGGTGAGAGTGAAAGTGTTCATTAGGTGGCGCACAAGACATGACACCTGTTCATTGGTAACAAATTATAAATTTGTAGTTGTTTCAGATGTTTATAAAAATAAAATCCTCCCATCTTAGCAATAATTAATGAAGGTCGTCAAGAAAATGCCATGGAAGACATAAGATTTATAATCTAGTTTACAACCAATTTCAGTGTCTGATAAATGTGCTTTCTTGTATATAGTACATGTATACCAGTATATGAATAGATGTCGATTGTGATGTCTTTTTCTCTGTGCAGAATCTAATTTTTTTCTATTTTTTCACAGTAGATGATGCCATCAAATTCCCAAATGCCATATGTGCAAATGACTTCTTCAAATGCAGTCCGACAACCCTTGCCGCTCTCTCGCGTTCGACTGTGGATTGTAGCATTGGCTGCCTTCCTTATAATATTTTTACTGTGTAACGTGCTAATCCTAACTTTCTATACGTGGCGACGGAGCGATACCACCAGCAAGGATGGTCATAAAAAATTGGCGTTAATAAATGACCGAGCAATTACGTTATTGGAATCAAGCCCATCCTCAGCAGCCAGTGATGACAAGTGTCACTTTTATGATTGCCTCAACGTTTATCGTTGTGGACGGCATCATCCATACAAACTAAGCATTTATGTGTACCCCAACATAAAATTTGTAGATGAAAGAGGGGAGTCGTTGCTAAACCCGATATCAAAGGAATTCCAGGAGATCCTTACGGCCCTTCTGGACAGTCCGTATAAAACCAATGACCCGGAAAAGGCATGCTTACTTATTCCACCAATCGACACCTTAAATCAAAACAGACTGAATCTCAAAGTTGTTGGACAAGCGCTCGAAGCGCTACCTTTGTAAGTTTAATTTCATAATTTGAATGTGAATAATTTTTTCGCATGAGTTCTATCCTTCAAAACTTGTAAGGCACTTCACAGGCCTTGTTTGGAGTCCATATAAATGATTGTGCCGTTTGTTTATAATTGTAGCTGGAATAATGGTGAGAACCATCTTTTGTTCAACATGTTACCAGGCACAGCCCCAAATTTTACAACTGCTTTGGAAGTACCGAGAGGAAAGGCTCTGGTAGCTGGAGGGGGATTCTCTACATTGACTTATCGACGAGTCTTCGATGTTAGCATTCCAGTGTTCAATCCATTGGTTTCAACTACAAACCTGGCATCAGAAGGACGAGATAGGTAGGTGAAATTGTCTAGGTTAAAGGAATACACAACTGGTTCTGTATATAAGCGTAGCTTAGCAATTAAGGGATTATAACATTGAGCTGGCTGTAAGGCTAATTCTGTGAAAAAATAATTTTAGTACATCCAGGAAATGGTTCGTCATTGTTTCTCAAACGAATATCCACCAGGAATTCAAGCAAGAATTTTTGGCCATTGCTGATGAGCATCCAGAACTTCTAGTTCTGGATCACTGCAGCGTGAAAGCGAACAGGAATTACAGTCACCGCTGTCATGCCGATACCATGTACAATTATCCTGAGGTTTTGCAGGACTCCATATTTTGTCTGGTGATTCGAGGAGCTAGACTTGGACAGACAGCTTTGTTGGATGCGATGATGTCCGGCTGCATTCCAGTTGTTGTTGCAGACACTTACATTTTACCTTTCGCTGAGGTTTTGGACTGGAAACGGTGGGGATTTTTTGAATAATGTGGCCTTTGGAAGACATTTTAACTCGTCGATATTTTGCCAAATGCAGTAGACCACCTAAAGCTAAGTTTCGCTCATCTTTTGTGCAATTTTAGGGCTGCAGTGCTTATCTATGAAGATGATATCCAAGACATGATGTATATTCTCAAAAGTTTCTCGGACGAAAAAATTTCTGAGATGAGAGCACAAGTCCGCTACCTATGGCAACGCTACTTCAGCAGCATGGCTGCCATTACCACTACAACCCTGCAGGTTTTAAATGACAGGATTTTTTCACATGTTGCACGCTCGTATGAAGAATGGAACGATCCACCGGCCATGGTTTGTTTTTCCGTGCAAAATAATTCCACTAAATTTACTTGTACACGTCATTTAAAAATAATTACATTAAACTATAAATAACTAAATGTGCTGAAAATTTTCGATATTTGCATTACAGCGAGGTCCAAGAACGCCCTTGTTTTTACCGATGATTGCCCCTAAAAGTCAAGGATTCACAGCTGTGATTTTAACTTACGATCGTCTGGAGAGTCTGTTCCAGGTGATTCAAAATGTGGTGAAGGCCCCGAGCCTATCTAAAGTCCTTGTGGTTTGGAATAACCAAAACAAAGCTCCACCACCAGGTAATTTGTCTCATCTACATAACAGATGGTAATTTCAGCACAAATTTTAATCGAGCATGTTTAAATGGTTTCAGCTTCTCTATGGCCAAAAATTAATAAGCCTTTAAAAGTGGTTCAAACTAGAGAAAATAAGCTAAGCAATAGGTAATGCTCACTTCTCAAATTATATTTTGTGCTCATTCTCAGTCACGTTTGTTAATCATATGCCTGTTTATTTTAGATTTTACCCATACGATGAGATTGAAACTGAAGCTATTTTGGCTATCGATGACGATATTATCATGCTAACTGCTGATGAGCTGGAATTTGGCTTTGAAGTAAATATTCCTCAAGATTAAAATATAATGAAAAATTCATTCAGTCCAATGCAATTTTTGTATTGTTATTTACCTTGTGGCTTCTATAATAAGGTGTGGAGAGAATTCCCTGATCGAATTGTTGGTTTTCCTTCCCGTGTCCATTTATGGGACAACTCTACTGGTCAGTGGAAGTATGAATCTGAATGGACCAATGAAGTTTCGATGGTCCTTACTGGAGTGGCGTTTTATCATAAGGTAAGTTTCTTTTTGTTTTTGATGTGAGCAGTGATCCATTTGTCAGCTTCATTATATTTTTGCGTTGATAATGATTATTCTTCCTTTCACAGTATTGGAGTTACATGTACACAACAACTATGCCTAAAGAGATCAGAACATGGGTGGATGATCACATGAATTGTGAAGATATTGCCATGAATTTTCTAGTTACCAACATGACTGGCAAAGCACCCATTAAGGTTTGTGGGATTTATAGTGTTATAGCAGTATGCAGTACTCTTGCCCTGGCTAACATTGCATTTTCGACTTCAGGTTGCCCCCAGGAAGAAATTCAAATGTCCAGAGTGTGTCAACACGGAAATGCTTTCCACTGACCTATCCCACATGATAGAGCGCTCCAAGTGTATTAGTACATTTGCTGAAATTTATGGTTGCATGCCTCTCAAGCCAGTAGAATTCAGAGCTGATCCTGTGCTCTACAAAGATAACTTTCCAGAGAAGCTCAAGTGGTTTAATAATGTTGGAAGTCTTTAAGTTTAGCGATGCGATAATAATGGCATAATAGTGCCTTTTTAATGGCTTACTAGGCACCGTTGAAATTTTTCCCCAACCTGCCCTGCTGTGGCATTTAGGAAAAAAAGTCGATGCTTTGAAAATGTAGCTTTTGTTTCTTTTAGATGGCGATGCCATCGTTGGTTTTCGTACTTCGTGAACATAACAAACTTGAATGTTGCCATATTTGCCGAACGTATAAAGAGCATGTCTCTGGCCTTTGAGATCATACCGGTACACATATTCTAGTGAATTCTTTACTTTGGGGCCAAATCTTGTAAATACAGTCTGATATTACGATAAAACATAATAATTGTGAAACCTCTCCTCCTCATTCATCCATGTTTTCAAAGCAATCATAAAACCATTAATTGTTACAGAGAATATATGACCGAGCAAAGAAAGTTTCCATATTTTGTCATTGGCAACAAAATCGATGTTAGAAGCGATTTCAGCAGTTGGCAGTTTTCAACACCAGAAAAAAACACAAAGGGTTCATGACAGATGCAGATGCATTCTGGCCTTATGCCAAAATCATTATGGATCGATTGCCACTTCATGCTATTCTACTGTCACTTTTCATTTTTGAATTATCACCAGGCTTTTAATGTTTCAAACGAATCGAAGTTCAGATACCAGGAACAAATCTTGTCTTGGAAAAAATTGTTTTCACTAAAATCAATTTGAAATTTCAACCAAATAAAAGGCAATTCCATCGCCATCAAATTTCTTTTCTAAGAATGCTGCCGCGTTGTTAAATTAATAATCATGCAAGGCATTTTAGAATTGATCTGCTATGTGTACATGTATGCTGAATTTACATAATTTTTAGCGAAGAATTATTTTTTACTTTCAACAGGACCCAGAGATGGCGCCAGGTGTGTTGTGAGAATGAGTGCCGACGTCACGATGACGAGTCGCGCATGCGCGGTTGGCGAATCTCATTCTATGTTTGTTGTTCGTGCCGCCATAACAGGTGGAATTTTGAAACGTGCGTTTGGTTAGGATGTGTTTGTGCTAATTAATGCGGACGTTTGACTGAAGACGAGGATTCAACCTTATTAAAACGGAGCGGAGGTCGTTTCAGCCATGAGGAAGGTAGGAATCATTGCCTTTACGCAATTTGCAGTAGGAAAATCGGCTTCGGTCATTTGGGCTCTATCGCATTTCTCCATTCGGAATTACATTTATTCTTTTATGAGAGCGATGTAAATCAATCCACTTATTTTCATCGTGCGTGAAGTTTATAGTCCGTTTATGGGAACCCGGAAGGGTTTTGAACCTTGGTTTGTTGCCTCACCAAATGACACTGGGTTCTGGTAACCAGTTCAACGCGTCAATCATTTCTTGCAATCTGATACAAGGGGCGAACATCTGATTCAGGCAAAAAGTAAACGAAGCGTGTATGACCTTCAGGGTCATAGGTGCTGAATTTCCTCTCGCTGTGTACCTACCGTATCGTTTTATTCTGTGTTTCGTCGGCATTGTTCTGAAGGTACACATCTGTGGAAAACCCTTCCTTTACTGGAATCCGATCCTAATGCGTTTTATGCCTTGTTTATTTAGCACCCTAGTGTGAATTGTGCAGTGTGTTTTTTCATTGGGAGCGTTTCCACACCCTGTCTATACAAGCACTTGAATTCTGTACTCAAGTTGAAATTTTCACTGCATTCATTTTAGAAAGGTATAATAAAGTCCATCACAAAGCTCCATTTGGCAGGTAAATGTGACTATTAGTGATAATCATTGACAAAAATTGAGAGACTTGTTTGTATGTGATGATTAATTAAGCCTAGGCAATTACAAAGCATTCAGTGAGCACTTTAATACTCAAGATGGAGTTTTCACTGCATTCATTTAAAAAGCTATAACAGGAAGTTCATCACAAAGCTCCATTGGACAGGTTAAAACCTTGACTGTTAGTGAGATTCACTGACAAAAATTAAGAGACACTTAGTTGTATGTGATAATTATGCCAACGCAATTTTGTTTTACTGCCTAATTGTGGGGCCAGCTCTGCATAGTTAAACGGAATATAGCAGAAGTGAAACGTGATGTTGCTTTTAATTACTCGCATAGACAGGATTTCAAACTTCAAAACGAATAAAATTAACAAAGTATTCAGGGGCGTTTATGCTGCATTCGTGTAGTAATTCACCAACTTACTGTTAGCATGGTTTAAAATTTTTAATGTTATTTTTTTAAATTTTCTTCTCTGGCCTCATATTAATAGGATTTCAGTCCTCAAGATAAACCTTGAATATACAAAATGAAGTGTGTTGGTATACACAAGCATCTGGGCAGAAATATAAACAAGTGTTAATTCGTGATGTAATTCACCAAACGTGCTGATAGCACGATAAGAAACTGAAATTAAAAGTTGCTTAGCCAAAGGCAATTTCCTCGACACCTACTGTACTGTGTCAGAAAGTCTGTGTTGACACGAAATCGCAGATTGGATCATCTATTGTTCGCTGAAATAACAAGTGTCGTGAAAACTTATCTGCCTTAGCCCACCCGTGTTCAAATAGTGACTGATTACCGAATCATTACCACCCATTTGCAGACATTGGCATTGAAGGTTTACACGATAAGATTGTCGATTCTGCCTGCAAGAGTTTTATGTAAAGTGTGGTCTGTTGTTACACATTCTACTTCCTACTTATTTGAGAGGGCTGGATTTCCCAACGCCCAGAAACACATTACACGTGAATACATTTCGTGTTTTACAAGTTATACGTACATGTATATTTTTTGTTATACCCTCGAATTTTTCTGTCGTAGGCTTATGGGTTAAAACATTTGCTGCTACATCAAAACTGCAATTCGGGTCAATGTTAGTTCGGCGCCATTGTCACTGCTTTCAAAGTGTTCATCAGCACTAATTAGCTGAAAGTTATCGACTTTACACGTAATTAGCCAATTAGTGCATTGTGGCGAAGAAATTTTTAATTTTGCCCTTTCGAAGGACGTTCTGGGGACGGTTTTGATGAATTGATTTTGCTGACAAAATGCATGGCAGGTCACAGACAGGAAGTCGCTGTTTTCACAAGTATTTTACACCATGCATATTGCTCGAATGGGTTCATCATTAACCCTCGCTTATGATCCAAAGTCAAAACGAGTTTCTTGTACGGCCTACTTAAGTTGGACTTTAAGCTTCGCCATAACCCGACACTGCGATGGTGGTGCAAATATGTATACGCTATACAATGACGAACGTACATGTACGTATTTATTTTCTCGCCTCCCATTGCTTTCCTCAATAAAAGTTCTAGCACCAGGTGCGAGCTTTGTGGGCGACTTGGTTCACCACCTTTTTGTCAGTCCCCACATTGCACGGATTACAACATACCCAGGGGGCGCTTGTCAAGGCCACGAGAGGCGCTCTTATCGCCACCTGCTGTATAATTAATGAACTTAATTTGATGGGCCTGCAGACGTGGGGAATGGTTGTCCCCTCGCTTTCCTTAAATGCCATTTAATGCTAATCGTGCGCCGCGAGTGTGATTCACTTTCAATTCGATTCAATTAGCCGAAATTAGACCAGAACGGCAGCGAGGTTTTGTATTTTGCTTCCTGGGTTCGCCATTTTGGGGTGCAGTTGCGCAGAATGCGCCGTAGATGGCGCTGGCAACTACCTACAGGTAGGGCCTCTACCTACAAGGTTTCCACAGAACCTGGGAATTGGGAAATTCGGTGGAATTTTGAAATTTTGTCAACAAGTCAGGGGATTTCCTAGCTTAATTATAATTTCAATCCAGAAGTTAGTTTAGGCCTATATATCCAGTACAAATTCGATTATGGCGTGTACCGTGGTGGCTTTTGTCAATGAAACTTTAACCTGGGAAACTTTGGAAAGTCAGGGGATTTTATTTTACTAAAGCTGTGGGAACTCTGTTATTTACAATAGCGTATTTCTATACTGAAAAATCATACATTTACATGAAGCTTGGATTTTGAAATTCAAGGGGTGTTATGTTTTTAAAAAAATCCTGGCATGGAATGTGCATGATGCAATCTTTGCTTTTCCAGTTACTGTATATCTTGCTCATCATATCAGGATATGAAATAAGCAGCGTGTGGTTATGCTTCAGGGGAAATTACTTTGTTTCCATTTTTATGATGCGATGCCAAAACGGGCCTACTCAAACCTCTGTTTGTTACAGCATTTTTCCTAAATGTTTCCTTTTTATATATTCCCTTGTACGACAAAGGGGAAAAGCTTCTGGCACACTTAAGAGATGTTATTTAAATTTTGTTTGGCGTCGTGTTTTTTCATCTTTCAAGGTTTATGCGGGATTTGTTTCTCGACCAATGTAATTTATGGGCAGAGCTAATTGAATAGACCGACAGAATCACAAGTAGATGTGCTTGTCGAAAGTTCTGCTTTAATGTGTTAATATGTGACCCAGGCAGCTTCCCAAATTCTCATTCACGAGATGAGACGGATTACGTTTATGGATTGCTCACACTTTCGTAACTTTTCAAAGTGCTCGGTACGATGCCAGAGCACTTCCACCGAAAATAAACAATTTAGCCTGGTGTTTGCAAATTGTTGTTGTGATGCATCGAATGTTGCTTTCGCCAATGTTTGTCGAGCTAAAAATGTTAACCACCTGATGTTCAAACAATTCCAAACGGGAATAGCAGTTGGATGTCGTTGTGAACAAGACAAATGCTGGCTACATTAACTTGTAAGACAAGATGCTAATTGAATAATTGCCGAAAAATTAGGTTCAGTTTGATCCAAATTCATCATTGAGGAGAAAAGAGCAAAGGGCAAAATACTCGTCGCTAAATTGAACCTAATTGAATCAATGCTTAATATTGGTGAAAGTTAAGCTCAAACTAATAGTCCATTCCTAACTTAAATGCAGGCCTAAGCATATACTGTAGTTCTTGCGAATTGTTTAAAACCCACTCCTACATGTATTTGCATTTAAGAGCTGCTCGAATTAATTATGGACACGTTTTGCACGCTAGTATGAATATTAACATTATATTGACCTGTTTTTGACGCACACAGGCTTGTTGAACACGAAAATTAGCGTCCATCGAGCTAAAAATATAAGGCTGAGTAACTACAGTGTACATATATAGTGTGTGCAAAATGCACGCCAAGGAGCATCCACAAATTACATACGGTAACAATCGAGGGGAGAGGGATCTGAAATTTAAGAGAAAATGCTACAAGGGGATTTCAGGTCGTGTTACTATAACGCTGCAAGAAAATGTGCATAAGATAAAAGGAGAATTTGTAATCACCAAATTTGGCAATGAAAGTCGTGGAATTTTGACTGGCAACTTGAACTGGCTGTTGTATTCTTTATCAATTAATAAGACTAGGTTTGTGATGTACTGTAGCCTGCGACACCTCAAATTTTGACCAGACTGACCAGCCCAGTGATCCTTAAATTAGTGCATGTTTGAATAAATTAAGAATAGCCATTCTTGTTTCGCTTTCTTAAATCGTAATGCTGAAGACACGCCAAAGAAAAAACGCGATAATTATAAAACGTGGTTATGTAGAGGGCGACACCTACATATGGAAAATATGCATATGTAATCTAGTTTTCCATTACCGAGTGGGAAACACAACCATTACCTAGTTTGGAAAACTAGATTTCAGTTCGGTGTGTCTTCAGTATAAGGAAGGTTTTCAGTTTCATTAAATTATATACAAATTAACATTTTGTGACATTTACCTGAGGGTATTCGAAATCAGCGTTAAGGTGCGTTTACAATTCTGTTGTACAACTTGTTATATAACACCCACTCGATTACGTGGGTCGGCAATACTATAATATGTTAAACAAGATTTTTTTCTCCCCATTTTTGAAAAAAAGTTGTAAAACTTTGCAATATAACACGTTTTGTTTGACACCTTAAGATTTTTAAAATTATTTTATTGCAAGATATACATGAAAAGACATGTCAGACGTAAATTGATGATTTTTAAGCTGTGTCAGTTTAGTAATGCTTGTGGCGATTTGTTCGCTTCATAGTTTCTGACACAAAAAGGATTGAAAAATCAAGTGACATGTTAACACGCGCGTTTTTCATGTCAAAACATGTTAGACCTTTAAACATGAATGACTCATGCATATGAAGGCTTTGACTAGTTGGGAATATCCCATTCTAGGGGTTGCTCGAAAAACATGCTAAAATGTCGCAGCTCATCGTGTGTTGTTTTCATCTTTTTTTGCTCCCATTACCGCACTCGATGCAAGACAGAACACAATGGGCGCACCTTTCCCGCCCCCAGTTCTGATTTCAGTGGAATCTCCCGCTCGCTTTTGGCTCGTGCCGTGACGTCACGCAGACAGATCGATAGCGAACGTGCGGCGGAGTTCCTACATGTACAGTGGATTCGTCACGAGAATGTCGGTGTTTTAGAATTTCCTCAGCCTCCGCTATTTTTGTTCTGGAGCCGAAATTCCCAACCCCCTGTGCGCCCGGGTGGCGAAATTGGCGCCCAAATACGCCGTTTTTCAAATGGCTGTCCATGGATTTCCAGCGGCGTTGAGGACGCGTTCTATGGAATTCCAGTGTAATCCCTGATGGACGGATAGAACGGCCATCTTGCGACGCCTGAAGACCAGCATTCCGCAATATGGATCAGGTGGGTCATTCGTTTTATTTCGTGATCCAGACCGTTTCATCGGTATTCTCCTAAATTACATCTGCCGTTATTGAGTGGAGGAATTTTGATGGAACTTGGGTGCCTATTATAAAAGTAACGTATTGCTGCGATCGATTGCTTGCTTTCAACAACATGTTTTGCTGCGACGCTTATGGCGCTGATCTTCCAATTCTGTATTCTCAAAAATCCGTGAGAATGCAGGAGATGATGAAATGAGTTTGTTTAATCTGCGGTTTAAGCAGTTTTTTATGGTGTAGGTTTTGTTTTGTAATATGATATCGCTAATTGATGCATCAGATGACGATGCTTGTTGAAGTCGCTCGTTGACCCCCATCGCTTGAATACAATCGAAGTAATCAAACTACGCAATTATGAGCTTATGTTAAACCCATGTTGATGAGATTGCGGCCGGGTTTAATCCGAAATTAAAATCCTCGTAGAGATTAGAAGTAGCGAGTTCGAAAGCTTCGCGGAGTCCCTGCATGCGACGTTTTGCCAATTTGAAATTTGAATTGAAATTTTATTAAACAATCACGACACGAAGTTCATATACAAAACTTGTATGTGCTGATCATGGTTATACTCAGAACGTACCAAACGAAAATTTATAGCTTTACAAACTAGAAAATGGGGAAACCGCGATGACGTAGCTGTGGGTTTCCCACTCGGTGATGGAAAACTCGGTAATATTTACCGTGTTTCCGGAACTCGGTAGTTTTTTACAGTGTTGCTAGTGCGTGCTCCCACAATCCACTGCAGAAACGATCAAAGCAGTCTTTTCGCCTTATTAATTATCAACGTGGTAAGGCATCACGTTTATTCATACCAGGTTTTTTAATTATCGCGTTTTTCCTAGGTATGTCCTCAGTACGTTATTATTACGTCATTAGTTAACATCGCGTAACATTTATGAAAAGAGGTTTAACATAAATAAATGGCACGTTAAAAAGTCATTTTCTAAGATCATACCATGTAATGAAATAGTCTGCTCGTATAGACTAGTGTAGTCTTATTTCCGTTAGTTAGTTACGTAAGGATTAAAAGTTGATTCAATACTGTAACGTTAATTCGATCACGATCTTATTTTTGTTAGTCTATTGGGGACCCTACACGGGCATTATTACTGTCAGTTTTAACCAATAC
>JAQGAF010003526.1:0-17238 GCA_034687865.1 Kryphioiulus occultus
TTTCCCGGCTTGGCCTGATAAAACTTGGCCGAATTTGAAGCTGAAAATTTCAGCAAAGTTTTATCGTATCTCAATGACGACGTACGTCTCCAGTGGAAATTCTGCGGAATTCCGCTGAAAACTGTTTCGAAAAAAATTTCGTACGAAATTTCTCAGTCTATTATAAATGAATAGAATTGAAAATACCGCTGAAAATTTAAATATCACAATTTTATTCCGAAAACATTTACCCTCATTTTTTATGGATCGGCATTTGTATCGTGACACAAGTGTCTACTGTTCTACAGTCACCCTCAGAACTTCCTTCGTTATTACTATTGATTACAATAATATAAATTGATGGAAAATGTACTTAATATTCATAATTCCTAGCTGGATTATAGAGCCCTGTTGCGCTACAATCATCATAGATGGCGCTTCATTCGGACAACAAAACTTATGGCTAAATCCTTGAATTCTTCGACTCACCTTAATTGTTACCTTGAACTTCAATACGCCTGGAATCTTCTGTTGCTTCCATGCACTTCTGTGACATCGTCCGCGACTAATTTGGTCGATTTCACATACAGTAACATCAGGTTTGAAAACAGCGAAAACTTCACACTGTAACACACACGTACATGTACAGTATGTTGGGTAACTTGGGTTTCAAATACGTTTCCAGTAATTCCAGGCGACTCCGAGATGTTGAAAAGTCGTCTCGAAAAACTTTTCAAGGTTCTTCATCTTCACGCCACCAGAATTTCGTCATTTCTGTCGGAAATTAAACCAAAAATGTCGATCTAAAAGGAGCTGACATGAATAACGAACTTTGGAACGCGAACATTCCAATTCGCCAGTGCTGCGAACTCGCCGATCCCGACATTCCCCAAAGAGAATCCGGATTGATTTTAGCATTAAAAAACACGCGAAGAAATAAAAGAAATAATAAAATCGTTTTAAACTTACCTATTAGCGAGTCTGTTTTTTTCACAACTGACGCCAAGCGTGCAATTCAAATGAAAAACTTAAATTGTAAAGCTGAATAAAACGCGATGTGAAAACTGCTCACATTGGAAATTTGGAATGCGAACGTTCGATTTCGCCAGTGCTGCCAGCCGACCGAGTCTGGTCTTCCCCAAAATTCGTCCACGAATGAATTACACTCCCAAATTAATTTAGAGAAATTAAGAAATGACAAAAATACGAGCCAAATTTTTACGTTTTAGATGCCGAAATGCGACCCTCACCAGCCGCAATTTTTTGTCGTATCGGTTCGTTTCACACCTAGGGTATATAAACATCCCGTAACCATAGGGATAAAAAATCCCTAATCAGGCTGCAGCAGCAAACGCACGCGCCAGGACAAAATTAGCGACGAATTTCCAGAAATCATCAACGTTTTCGACAAAACAATTGTTAATTTCGGCTTTTAATTAATTTCTTTAACGATCGAGTAAGCGCGCGGGTAACCGATACAAACGCTGGCGAAATTAACTGCCCTTCTCTCGTTTATCCGACAAAAAAAAAGACATTTTTACACCTCGTTCACTGAAAGATAAACACTCTGACTAAACTACATGCAGGAACAATAATAATAATTATAATAATAATAATAATCATAATAACGTGCGTATCAATCAACGAATCAGCATAAAATAAAGCTCGTTTGCATAAATCCTTGGAAAGGGGGCGGGGCGAAACGAAGAAGCGCAGTGGCGCCCCCTGGCTTCGCCCTTCACTGCCAGGTTAGGATTTTGGGCTTGGGGGAGGAGCATCAAAATCAAAATTCAAAAATTCAAATTCGTATACGTCATCATATAATAATGATTGATTGCGAAAGGATCAGTTTAACTGACGATAATCAGCAATAAAACTAACTCAATTGTTAACATTGTTTTTCCATAGTGTTATACTGAAGCTTATCTAAGCTTCACTATAACACTGAATTTCGCAGAAAAATTGACTGCAGTTTTACTGAATCTTACAGAATTAAGTTGCTGCACTGATGTTTATAACTGCAGTTTAAATAAAACTCAACTGAGCTTTTACTGAAGCTTCAGTACGGCACTTCAGTAAGCTTCAGAGTGCAGTATAACTGAAACTTTGTTATTTTGCTGAATGGTTAAGTGCAGTTTTACTGAAGCTTACTGAGGTTTCATGCTGAACATTTAACTGACATTAGTTAAGCTCAACTGAAATGTTACTGAAGCTTAACTGATATATCACGTGGAAATTTAACCGCAGTTTTTCCGCAGTTGAACTGCAACACCTAATATTATAACGTGTAGCTTTAGATTGGAACACATGATTTTTTACAAATATTGCTAGTTGAATTCAGGTTTAAAGCTTTACCACATTCTCGTGAAATCTCTTCAAATTGTTTTTCCCCAATCTTAAAAATCCCACCATTTCCAGGACCTGCCCGGACGATTGCTGTATTTGTAAATACGTATAGTTGCGGTTTTTGGGTATACAGAGTATACATCGTTGAATTTTTTTTGTTTTTTTAAACCTTTTCTGACAATCTTTCTTTGGTTATTTCTCACCAAATGCGAAGAAACCAGTGTTGGGGCCTAGACTAATGGCTAATAGAGTGTTTTAGCTACATGTAAAAACTGAACGTAACGCCATTTTGGTCACTTTAGTCCAAATACAGACGTCATCCACATTTCGTCCATACGCCATGCTACCCGTACAAGTTCAGTACTTGGACCATGAACACGTAATTAAATTAAAAGTAAAGTGGCAGAAATATATTCAAAAAGGCTGGAAAAACAATTTTGCGCTTTCAATTCAGCAGTTAGAGTGTCAATCGGCTGAAAACTGGCAGTTTTTAAAAGCCTACATAGGCTCAATCAAAATGCAGCTTCATTTTTTCGTTGGTAGATGGCACTACTACTGGTTCTACGTTGACCACAAGTAGCTAATGTGAATATAGGGCTGTTGTTAAACCAACCTGCTAAGTAAGAAGCTTATGCAAAAGCGTTGTTAAACTAAGCCGCTTAGAGCTATGCAAGTTGTTAAACTCAGCGCATCGTCATGCTGCTTGCTATCAGCGTGACGTTTTCCAAGCGATCAAACACGGCGCTTGGGTCCGCCATTTTTTGCTTAGTTAGTCATCGACAGTAGTATAGGAGAGTTATTTTTTGGGTTACTTTGAAGTTAGCTAGTTTAGTTCCATTCCCAGAGCAGTCAGGCTAAAGCCAGGTTGAAGTCAACACCTGGAAATATTGGTAAGTAGAATATACCTAAGTTAAGTTTAATACATTTAGTTGTTGAGTTTCAGAGTTGTTGAGTTTAAAGTTTTTAAGTTGTGGGTTTTTCAAGTTTTTACTGAGATTTTGATCCAGAAATGACTTCTTCTATACTAATCACAGGTCAATAACGAAGCAGTTATATTGCTTAACAAGACTTAATCCTACTTTAATACTCACATTTCCCATCCATATATATTGATGGGTGACTTCAACTGTTCACTCAACCCAAACCTGGATCAGAGTTCGCCTACCGAATATAGACGTAAAGTCTCTAGGGAATTGTCAAATTTGATAGAGAAATTTCATATGTTTGATTATTGGCACAAATTAAATGGTGATACCAGGAAACCAACCTGGCAAAGGGGAGAATCGTGAGCCCGCCTAGATCGAGTATATGTGTCAGCAGACATAATTAGGGAATGCGAGTCAATATGGAGAGCAAGTCATGTAATAAAAGGTGACCATTTTCCTGTTGAATTCCACTGCAATTTTCTAACTGGAAAGATCTAGAGACATGGACCAATCATCCCTCGACAAGTGATGAGAGATCCAGAGGTCGTAAGATATGTCATTGAATTATTGAATAAATACCCTGAAATTAAACAGCGGAATGGAGATCATGGTTCTGCATGGATGTTCCTAAAGACGAAAATCGCCCATGACATATCAAATTTTTTTCATGCAGGTCCAGGGATCTAGACCCCAAAAGATTCCATGAAATATTACATGATTTAGAATATTAGAAGAAAATTGCGCACCTCCCATCTGGACCATCTTCATTAACACGGGATCAAATTTCCAGAATGGCTAAACTAAAGAAGGGAGGGGACACAATGCTCCAAATAAGAAAGGAAGATGGTACACCTCTATTCAATGCAGACATACCGCCAGAAATAGAAAGATACTATCACAAACTCTTCAGTGGGAAACTATTGGAAGTAAATAAATCTTTTTTTTTGTTGACAATCTACCACAGTTGGTTGATCCAGAAAGTCTTAGAGGCCAAAATATTAGCCACAGAGATTCAGAAGGCAATACACGAACTAAATGAGAATACGGGCCCAGGGGAGGATGGCTTGGGGCATGGATTTTATAACGTTTTGGAAAATCCAGATTGTTCCAATCTTATGAAATGCCCAGACAATTTTGCTAATGCTTCCATCACTTTGATTCCCAAGAAAGAAATCCCGATATCTTTAGATGACTGGAGACTACATAAGGTTTTGCCCTGCATCATATCAAGTCACCAGATATGCTCAATTAAAGGTAGAAGCATTTCAACTAATATTAAAATGGTGAGAGCTTTGTATCATGTGAAGGGCAAGCTGAATGGCTTGATTTACTCTGCTGACAATCGTAATGCATTCGACAATGTATCACACGAATACTTTTAACAGTTCTGGAGAAGTTTGGTTTTCCAACCAGATTCCGGAAATTAGTAAGGGCACTTATTGACTACAGCTACTGCACAGTAAAGAACGGGAAATACATTACTAACGAAATACCACTGAAGGGTGGGATAAAGCAAGGGGACAGTGTGTCCCCCTTGCTTTATATATTGGCATTGAAACCACTAATTCTTAGGGTAAATAATGTTATGCAGACGTGTAGAATAGCAGGAAAATTCGGTAAACCTGCTAGTGTGTATTGCATATGTGGACGACATTCTTTTGTTTCTAAGCGAGCCAAACGATATTAAGATTTTTTAGACATCTATTAGCAGTTTTCCAAGGAGTGACTTTGCAGAAGAGAATTTGCAGAAGAGAATTTGCAAACACAACAAAATTCCTTCAACAGATTAACCAAAAAAGATTCCACGTGCCCTGTATTTTGCCCAGATATTTTGGTCATCTTATACTGGCTACCATCCAGGATCAAGTGTATGCCAAATATAATAATTCACCTGAGAATGGCCAAAGACTTGCAAACGAGTTTTCCTGTTTAGGTGCCAAGAAAAGCACTTTGTCTTTTCCAGGAGCGAACCATTATGCTTCTACAAGCGATGGTCAATTTTAGATGTTCTCCTCATGCTTTTTAAGCCCTAACAGTGAATCCTGTAATATTATAAGTCCTGAGTAAATAAATGACAAGCCAGATGGGATGGAAATTACTCCATCAGACAAACATGTCAGATGTTGCCTGAGCAATGAATAAAGAGAATAACTGTTGTAATCTTATGGTTAACTCGTGGACAAAACTTATTTAATCTTCACAAAGCATGAGTGCAAAACCATACAAACATCACTGATGAGAATTGTAATCAGAACTGAACTTTTCTATTCTAACTCTGGAACATATATTCAAATCAAACCTAATGGAATCTATGCATGCATCCCGAGCATGTGCAAAAATATGTGCATGCACCAATTTAAATCCAACAATAATCCTGACCAGTATCACTGGATTTGACTTGAATCTGTTCATAAATGTTGTATATTGCCCAGCAACGAAGGCCCTTACTCCATCAGATAGACGTGCCAGATGTTGCCCAGGTACTAATTAATAGGCCCAATTCAGATTAGTTCCAATAAACCTGACATTTCGAGCTGTCATTGAAAGCCAAAATAGCCCCAACATATTAAATCCATAATACAATATTGAGTGCACTAAGTAGCCATAATTAGATACATGAACCCACCAACTATTGCAAACTTTGTTTTAAACGATTTAGGAGTGGGTTAACCTTTTAAATACCTCATTTTTGGGGATTTTGGCCTTCTATTAGTTTATTCCATTAAGCAGACTGCTACTGGTGGCAGCATTTAAGAAGGCAGCTTCTAAGAAGCCAATGAAAACATGGAATTCAATGTTAAGATTTCATTGATGATGACTCAGACATTACAACATATGTCTGATAAGTCGAGGGGTTGGATAAAGAAATTTCACCAATTTAAAGCTAACCCCTAGTCTTAAAATCTGGAAATGGTCATCCAGAAAAGCATGTTTTACTCATTTCGTTATTGTTAAATGGGGAAGTTATAAATCTCATCACAGGCCTATATTACAGGAATTACCGCAAGATACACCCCTATTATACTGCAATGAAGTTAAACATTCCTATTGGGAATTCCAAAGTGGGACTACATGTGATAGCATACTCCATCGGCTACTTGATTTTGTTGATCACATTAGCTAGTCCCAAAAATAGTTTAAATTCTACTTCCATAGTATTACTGTAAATATAAACTGAGGGAGGTAAAAAATCCCCCATTACGGGCTAATTCAGTAAGATGGAATCCCCTAAACATAGTGGAGTGCACAGACAGGTCCTGAATGGGGTGATGTCATAGATTCTTGCAAACATTATTGCCCTTGGTTTTGTTACCTGTTACTTACTATTTCTTGTTATGGGTTGGGAAGAAATTTTATTAAATTATTAACAGAATTTTATGTGCATATAAGGGCAGTTACATCTAACATCACCCTCTAGTCGGGAAAGATCCACAGAATGTGGAGAGCCTTTTTGGATCAGCTTATGGAATAATCTTGATGAAATACCCTAGAACATGGGAATCATCTAGCTAAAAAACTTTTTGGGGTGTTTCGATCTGAAAGGAAGAAGGAGAATAATTTATGATTTGGATGGGTTCCATATAGGAGCTCTACTTACCTCACCTACGGAAACCTTGCTACTACTTTTACTTCCTCTAAATGGTCAAGTTCGGTCATCTTTCCAAGACGACCAGTGCGACACCACGAGGGCGTCTCGCCAGGCCGCAGTCCGAAGACCTCACTAAATCATTCAATCAGTAGTTGCGACGGGCGGTGTGTAGAAAAGGCAGGTGACATAATCAACGTGAGCTTATGACTCGCACTTACTGAGAATTCCATGTTCGTGGACAAGAATGTCAAGCCCCAGTCCCTACCATGACGGAGGTTCAATCGATTACCCTGTCCTTTCAGACGGGCAAACACGTTGATTCCTTCAGTGTAGTGTGCGGTTAAGCGCCGCTAGTCCCTCTTAGAAGAGCAGGCCCCCATGTTGCCCCGATGTCGCACAGCTGAAGCCACCCACGAGAAAGGTCCCAAAGTTAAGGATCTGGCTTGCCGACTTCCCTTACCTACACTGTCCTATTGGCCAGAGGCTTTTCACCATGGAGACCTGCTGCGGATATGGGTACGGTCAGGCACAAAAATGATTTCGTTCCCACGGATTTTCAAGGGACGGCGGAAGTGCACCGGACACCGCAAGAGCTGCAGTGCTTTACAGGAACAACGTCCATATCTCCGTGTTAGTTCGCCATCCGGGCAGAGGTCGGGTTGGGCGACACAGACTTCTGTGTCCTGGTTCAGGAATATTAACCTGATTCCCTTTCGGTAATAACGAGCGCCAATAAAAATTCCCGCAACTTCCGAACGGAATTTTCCGATTCATTAGGACCCATGTTCAACTGCTGTTCACATGGAACCCTTCTCCACTTCGGTCCTCAAGGGTCTCGCTTGAGTATTTGCTACTACCACCAAGATCTGCGCTGGCGGGAGCTCCAGGCAGGCTTGCGCCCGACACCTTCAACGCTCACCGCCGCGACCCTCCTGCTCGCCGGGGCACCCAAGCCAACCACCGGCAGCCGGGTATAGGCTCGACGCTAGAGTGCCATCCATTTTCAGGGCTAGTTGCTTCGGCAGGTGATATTAAAAAAGGGGACTCCTCTTGGAGCCCATCTAAAAGTTATCCTTTCTCGTAGATTTTTATAAATTCATATTTTTAATTCCTTTTTTCTCTTTTTCTAGGATCAACTTGAGGTCTTCTCATTCATTTCTCATAAATTTCTAGTAGGTTCATTTTTGTTATCTTTTTTATTTCCCTTTCTTTTCCAATGCAGCTTAAGGTCATCAGCTAATGCTCACAGTACTAAATAATATTAGAAAGCGCTATAAGTACAGATTAAACTCGAGTGCCCGAATATTTTACAACACAGTCAGGAAGAAATGCATTCCATACTGTAAGGTATTGAAGTCCCCCCAAAAAAAAATATAATTTGCAAAAATTTCTAAAAATTTCCCTCCCAATTCCCTATAACAATAAATAATAACAATCAGGGAGACTTCTCCAATAATTATTTTCCCTATTTATGTAGAGTAAGCTTACTTTTGTTTATTATGGCAACTGCACCCTTCAAAATGAGAGGAATGGCTACCTGCTTCCATAGTTGGTGAAGAAAGGACTTCCTCTATGAAGTCCGTCAAAAACTTGTCAGGATTCAATATTTGTCATTTATTATAATTTTTTTGTTAAGTTTATATTTCTTTCCTTTTCCCTGAAGCGGCTTAAGGTCGTCTCATTCGTTTATCATTAATTTCTGGCAGATCATGTTGGTTCATTTTTTTCTTACCTCACAATGAGAACCACCATATGTAAGACAACAAGGATAGAGGCATTCACTGCTATAAGGTGTTGAGGTCCCCTACAAAGACATATCTCTTCAAAAGAATTTCCAAAAAATTCCCTCCCAATTTCCCATAAGAATAAATAATAACAATCAGAGAGACTTCTCAAACAATTATATTTCAATACTCATGTGGGATACAACCAATAGTATACTGTAAGAAAACCACATCTCAAACAAGGAGAGCAGACTACTTCCTCCTGCGATGACAGATGGATATATGAGCAAGATTAGATTATCAGATGGGACTCAACTAGATCGCTAGTTATTACTGTTTCAATCATGGAGGAATTTCCGAACCCAAGCTCGTCAGGAAATATTCAGTCATGCTAGGGCTTTACTATTGTATCACCCGGTTTAAAAGTTTACGTTATTTCATCTTGAAAGTTTTTCCAAGTTATTTTATTAAGTTATTCATTACTGCACAACTATAATTTCAACAATCCAAAATGGCATCTGACAACTATTTAAAAGGCCTATAAAATAGTCCTTCAATTCTCTAATAGTGTCTGATGGAGTAAATCATTTTAATTCACATTTGAACCCTCAAGCACCACACTTGATTAAACAACATCTGGCACCTGTCTGAAAGGATTTCCAGGCAATCCTATCATATTACTGTGTCTGATGGAGTACTTGTCTGACTTCATTTTACTGGTGCCTCCACTTTTAATTCAAAAATGATATTGTGATGATACTATGGCTTTGGTATCTTTCAACGATGGTTAACTTTACAAATGCTATGCATGTCGTCTGGACTATCTTAGGTCTTTTGGTCATCTTCCATATTTCGGGAAGTTCCATTAGGATTTTACAGAAGAGACCTAGGGGTTTAACCACAATTGTTACTCCAATGGCCTATTCGGAGATATTCACCTGTAAAGGGGTTTCCTCCTATAATTCAGTTTACACATTGTCTGACGGAGTGTGAACATCAAAGTAATATGTATTTCAGTCCCATCTAATCTAACTGTCTTTTTGATAGAGCATTCTCAAAGCTCGGCCAATAGGCAACCATCGCATTCGGAAAAAGTATTCTTCACCTCTTGATTGAAAGAAAGATTTTTCTAGACTCCTCAAAAGGTATATTCTCTTGCACAAAAGTTTCTTCCCACCTTCCTTACATTGATTGTACATTGCATAAACTTGGTCTTGTGCAGTTGCCAAAAGGATGACCAAAATATCTGCCACTGCTCCTTGGCATTTAAACTTTGTTTTGGGTACCCCCCACCTCACAGCAGTCTCCACATCCACTTTGCATTTTGATTCCAGCATTAATTGCTTTATGAAGGGTGCAAATGATGTAATGTATGTGCAATCGAACATCATATGATATTCACCAGCATCTTGTGTTCCACACACCGGGCATCTCGAATCTTTTTGTTGTTTTATTTGGCATAGGAATTTAGGGGATATTCCACACTGTCTCCTAATTCTCCATGCTTTTTCTGCATAAATCATTGTAAAAGGGTTGTAGTCCTCTGGAAAGTAGTTTGTTTTACTTTCAACCTTAAGGGTATTTAAAATGTTTAATTGAATTTCCCTCCTTGATTTAGAAAAATCATTGAAATTAATGTTTATTATATTTTCTTTAAAATAGAGATAGATGCCTGTACCTGGTTGTCTGTAAGTGCTCCTTTCCCAAGTTTGTTCAATCAATTGATACATTCGAGCAGGAATTCCCTTAAGCTTAATGTTTTGTTTATTTTCCACGAAGTCCTTAAATGAAAGAATGTTTAACTCCCTGAACACCCTATCCGTTTTTAAATCGATCGTCATGTAATTTTTAATTTTTATGTTTTTAATAACTTCCCTTGAAACGACCCTAAGGTGGAAATCCTTGTAGCGGCGAAAAACTCGTCTGCTTTGACCCACAGAGAAAGGCAAGTTTACTTCTTCAATTCTCTTCAATTTGGTAAGGAAGGGATTTAACCATTCCTCCTGCCCTTCAAAAGAAGTTACCAACCTTAATATACCATCATAATATGGGTTGTTTTCATTATTTAATCTCGTTTTCAGAACCTCAAGGATTTGACATGACTTTTTCCAGGAGGATAAGTCTTCTATCCCCAACCCACCGTTATTTCTGGGTATATGGAAAAGTGCCCTTCTTGGCCATCTTTTATTATTATTCACCCATATTCTCATTCTTGCCATTATTCTATCGATCCATTTTCCCGGAGGATCGATATATTCTAAGACATATTTTATTTTAGGTATCAAAATCCCTGTAACGAGCCTAGCACGTTCAAAGATTGTTAATTGGTCTTTATGTGACTCCCAATTATTAAAGAAGTTCTCGATCGTCTCTGATAGATTTACCCAATTTCTAAGTTCCCATGTCCTCGCGCCAAGGTAAATGCCAAAGAACTTTCCTCCCTCAGAAATCTTTTGCTTCTCACGGATACACTGCATTCTAGTTATTTCTGATAGAGTCAAGATTTCTGATTTTTGTTCATTGATCTGTGCACCGCTTAATAATGAGAATCTACTATAGATTTCCAAAAATACATGAATATGTCTAGGTGCATTCAGGAAGAGAAGAACATCATCAGCATAAGCAATGCAAACTATGTGACTTTTAACTTTTCCTTTCAATCCACAATTCGCCATTTCTCTATTAATCTTTCTTAAAAGGGGTTCCAGAGTAATCATGTATAGTAATGGTGATAAACTATCCCCCTGTTTTATACCACTTTTAAAAGGGACATCTTGTGTTGTCAAATTCCCATTCCTTATACGGCAAGTACTGTCTGTAATAAGTGCGCGTATGACCCCCACAAAACCATCTGGAAAACCAAATTTCTGTAATACTGTTAGCATGTATTCATGTGAAACATTATCAAATGCTTTGCGCTGATCTACAGAGAGAATCAGACCATTTATTTTCCCTCGTGATTGAATCAAGTCCCTGACACTTTTTATATTTGTAGCTATACTTCTTCCCACTATCGAACAAGTTTGATGTGTCCCTATAATGCCAGGCATTATTTTGTGAAGTCTGTTGGCTAAGATTTTTGTGAGAATCTTATAATCCGCATTTAACAAGGAAATAGGTCGCCAATCATCCAAAGATAAGGGGTTACCTTTCTTTGGAATAAGAGTAATTAAAGCATTATTGAAGTTATAAGGACATCTTCCATTAGTAAGTATATCGTTGTATAACTCGCATAGAATGGGAACCATTTGGTCTTTAAATTCTTTATAGAAACAATAGCCTAGTCCATCTTCCCCTGGACTTGTATTATCATCTAATTCCTTAATTGCTTCAACAATTTCCTCCACCTTAATCTCATCTCCCAATTTATTATTTGGGTCTGATATCTGTGGTAAATATTCAAAGAATTCAAGTCCCACATTTCTATCAGTTGCTTTACTTTCAAAAAGTTTAGTATAATACTCCTCTATTTCTTTTATTATATCGTCTCCTTTCTTATAAACCCCTTTCTGATTTTGGATCTTGAGCATAATTTCCTTCCCTTTCTTAATTGCAGCCAATCGAGAGACTTGCTCCCAAGTAAGGGAAGAAGGGCCTGAGGGTAAACTCACAATTTTTCTCTTATTTTCCAAGTCTGATAACATTCTTGAAAATTCTCCAGAATTTAAATATTTTGAAAATGTCACAAACTTGGAAATTTTCTCAAAAATTATAGTTTTATATAACATCCATAACGTTCCACAATCATCATTAAGTTGTTTTTTGTTGGCAAAGTCCTTCAACATTAAATAGATGGAGTACCTTAATTCAGGATCCTTTAAGACCTGATTTGGGAAATTTCGGCGGTGTTGGTATTCCCCTTTAAAAAACGAGCATACAAATTTCACACTGTAGTGGTCACCTTTGATAATGGTTTCAGCTCGAATTATTGACTTACAATTAATAAGCAAGTCTGCTGAAACATATATCCGATCCAACCGTGCCCAACTTTCACCTCGTTCCCATGTGGCTTCTTTTTTTTTTCCATGGAGTTCCCTCCAGTAATCAATTAAGTGATGCCGTTCCACTAGTTTCCTTAATTCTCCAGGAACTCTTCGCCTATATTCTGCAGGGGAGTTTCGATCCATTGAAGGATTCAAGGTACAATTAAAATCTCCTAAAACTATACTTGGTACGAGATTATTCCCTCTCAAAAATGCCTCTATCTTATTGATGCATTCCTCGGCTGCTTTGTCTAATTGCGGAAATAGAGTGTTAACTATCAAAACTCTCTTGTTATTAATTGTCACATCAAGACCCAATGCGTATCCGTCATATAGAACCACAGAACTATTGACCTTTATTAAACCAATTGGTACTATCGTAACAACCCCGTTAAATTTATGAGACCCCTTTGCATAAAAAAAATCATACTTATTTTTAATAGACCGAAAGACATTATCTAAGTATGTCCCCCTATGTCCTGTTTCCTGAATACAAAAAATAGTATTCGGGTTTGTCTTTAATTCGTCAAGAAAGAAGTCTATATTAGTGTATGAGGATAAACTCCTTATATTCCATGTAATAAATTGGATAGCCATTTTTATTTTTTTTGAAGGGTTTTCATTACTCTGTCCACCCATGCAATATCATCTGATGTTTGGTATTTGTCTTTTACAAAGATTTTACAAGCATCAAGAAATTGAGTCTTGGAGATGTTTCTTAACAACAAGATCTCCGATACCGACTTTTTCTTAACCTTGGATTCATTAACAATAGTAAGAATCTCACTTTGCTCAACACGTCGAGTGGAATCTCCACTCGTACTTGTCTCCTCACTGGGATTGCTCTCAACCTCAATGGGGGCTCGATTTTCCAATGGGGTTTCCACATTACTTGAAAAGTACTCATTTATTTGTCGGTAACGATGTTTCCTATGTTTCTGCTCTTCCTCATGAAGGGGGCTAAGTACCTTCCTCTTTGAGGTATTTTCCCCTATCATGTTCTCCCAAATGCCCTCTTCCCAATCTTGGTCATCCTCAAGGACAGGTGGATTACTCACATTCGTCATGGGAGCACCTTCATTGTCCTCAGTATCAATGTTAGAATCACCTGTGGCTACCGTCGAGGGCTCAGCGTCTTCACTTTGCAATACAGAGAAAGCATTAGAGCTTTCATAAGTTACCGTTTTTGGCACATTTTTCCTTGGAATAGTGTTTTTCTTTCTGGGAATTGCCCATGGTTGTTTCCTCCCCCTTGCATGAACTGCATGCAAAGAATTGGTTTCCACATTTGGGGCAACCTGTTCTAGGTCCCCCTCATTATTCCCCTCTCCCTCGCCTTCTCCAGCCAACGAAGCAGATGGCAGTGGTGGGTACTCAGTCTCTACCATACTTGTTCCCTCGCTAGTATTGGGTTCTGTAATCTGTGTTTCTTTTCGTTGCCGTGGCTTAGGGCATTTCCTGGCCATATGACCTTCCTCCCCGCATTGGAAACACTTAGGCGGACCTTGCATAATTGCCACCGAATGTTCCATGTCCCCATCCTTAATAGTCAGGAAGCGAGGGAGTACCTTTCCATCCAAGAGTGTTACAAAGGCAACTCTCTTAAAAGAGAGTACATCCTTATGTCCAAACACATAGTTATTTTGTATTTTAGATTCCACAGTCGCATATGCTGACAGTGCATCTATGATTTGTTTAGTCGTGATCTCTGGAATAACTCTAGTTAGAGTTATCTTAACTGGAATGCGCTTCACAGCAAATGCTTTTGCTGGTTTGTCCTTAATCTGCATATCAGCTGCCATTAGTTGCTGGACCAGAGTACTTGACTTCAGGTAGACATGAGTAAACTTGCTGTCTAGCCTTCCAGCAGATACAACAGCCTTTTGTTTCAATTTCGCGTTGACTGCAGAAATATAATCTTGGACTGTTGTACCTGGATCAGTTGTAAAAGTAACTCTTTGATCTCGATTTGCCACTCTTTTTCCTAGAAGCCCTTCATCAGGTACTTTGCTGCCTTTCTGTGCAGCAGCAGCATAAGATAATTGTTCCCCCAGCTGTTCGCCCTGTTGAGGGACCTCTTTTCTGTGTTCCCTTTGAGGGGATTCGCTACTCGGTCCAGGTTGGGGAGACATCTGGTCTAACCCTTGCTGATTCTCAGGACCTTCATCCTGCAGCAGCTCAACCAGGGGGCATTGTAGATCGGAAGGCTCATGGCCTTCACCCAAATCCACATCCATTTCCTTAGAGTAAGAGAAAATACTAGTTCTTACCTGCAATATTCACTCTTGGATTGTCCCCATTCAACAGCAGAACTCCAGGGCAAAAAAACTTAAGCCAGAGGTTCAAGCTGAAAAAAAACACTCAGATCGTTTGGATGTCGTTCAAATTATTCCATTCATAGTCATTTAATACTTACCAGTTAGTTGCAATCACTGCTTGACAAACAATAAAGGCAAACGCCAAAAGAAAAACGACCAAAATCGGCCAACAAAAAAACACGCACCGCTTTCACTCGGCTCCTACCAACTATGTGACGTGAGGAGCAAGATATTTCCCTAGTTGAATTCCCGAATACGAAAACGCAGCCAAGATATTGCTTTCCGAACTCTGAAACTCCGCACTCCACTTCAACTCGGCTCCCTACCAACCACGTGAAGCGCAAAGCAACAGATTACTCTAGTCGAGTTTCCGAACACACAATACCGACCAAGATCCTGTTTTCCGAACAAGGAAAACTATGAGAATCTGCAGCGATGTGGGTTTTAAATAACCAAATTTCGCTAAATCTCAAAATAAAGAAACATAACTTTGAAACCTTCGAATAAACATAGCTAAACCACGGAGACAACAGTTTTCAATTGTAAGGAACGTCCCCGAATTCAACCAATAAACGTAGCCGAAATTAGGGTCGTCCACAAACTTCACAAATACATATGCCGCGATCGCTTCAAAATTTAATAATTCAAAGACTACTCGGCCAATCCTTATACAATTTAATACATGGGTTAGTCACTATCAAGCGCATCGAAATACCAAAGATGAGATTTTTTGGACAGGTAGTTTCGTCAGGCGAACGAGCCAAAGTTTGACAAAGAAGATCGGAAATCCATATACGTAAAAATTTCAAAGTTGAATAATTCGCACAGTATTGGACCGATCACAATAAAATTTAATACGAGGGTTAGTTATACGTGTGCGTAACGTCCCACCAAAAATTGACTTTTTTTACCTTTTGGTTTCGTCAGGCGAACCGACCAAAGTTTGCCGACGAACTCGATATCGTATCGATAGGAAAAAAAAGTCCCTGAAACCAACTCTCGAAATGCCAAAAAATTTTAAATTTTTAAAGGAAAAAAACACTATAATAGCGTCAGGAAAGGTTAAATTGTTAGTTTAAATTCCGAAACAAGGCACCCCAAGCAAATCCCACAAAATCCCCCCTATGAGGCGGATGCACACACCACGAAGGTTGCAACGTGGCCTCTCAACTAATATTCCAAAAAACCGGCCCAAAAGCAAAAAAAAAAGGAAATCTTACCATTTTAAGTGTACAATATCCTCACATACACACTCCATCATGCATATCCACCAAAAATTTGCCCAGATGGGCAACTGAAGCTAGAAAATCCACTCAAAAGCAGGAGCTCACCTTCAGCACGGCCAAGTGGACCAGTGGTATTTTCTTTAATGATCCTTCCGTAGGTGATTTGAAAAGTGCACCAAGCACTTACTATTAAAAAAGCTCCTATATGATCACGAGGGTGGAAAAAGGATCCATTATTCGTTCTACTCGTCATGTTAGACAAGCCCAACAAGTAAAAAAAAAATTTCACTACGTAATTATCAAGGGTAGAGATATCGTGGACTGCACCATGAACTTTTTAAAAAACCTCTTCTGCCCTTAAAACCCCGAAAAGGTAAACTCGATGTGTCGATCTGTGCCTCAAAGCCCAAAAATACAAATAAAAAATTCCAAAAGCTCAATAAGTTAGGGCTCCATCAGTGCCAAACTCCCCTCACCCCCATAGACAGCCAGAAACTCGTCTGCAATGCAAGCACAAAGTCCCACCCAGGAGTACCAATTTTTTAGGGGATATGGGTTTCACATCCATGTCCGAAGCCCTCCACATTGGTACCATGGGGACAACCACCAGCATGACAAAATAATTTTAAATCAGCATATCCCCCGGTCCTGAGCCTGGGCCTCCCCTGTCCCGGACCAGGAGACAGCCGAAAACGAATGAAAGACATCTGACAATAGTCGACATGTCTGATGGAGTACAAACCCCCACTCTCCCAGGGACAACACCCCCGGTTGGACTCAAGGCCTCCCCCTGTCAAACCGGAAGGGGATCCCCAGCACAAGGAAAGGGTAGGCCCTCTCTCTCTATTTCATCCCACGGGCTGATGCCTTCACTCCGCCACCTTCTGGCTGGGCTTTATTTGATGTTATGCCAACACCTCACAGAGTTTAACCACTAGGTCTGACCAAAGGCATCCCCCAGTCAGACCCCGAAGGTACCTCTACTAAGGTCAGCCAACAAGCCCACCTTGCCATATGGTGCAGAGCTACCCTTAAATACCAGCCGCAACCCGACCAAGCACCAATGTGGAAAATATCCTATTCATAGAGCATGGATAAGGCATTCTTTGTGAAACCCCACCTCCGGAGAAAGCTACATGTGTCGTTT
>JAQGAF010003527.1:0-17232 GCA_034687865.1 Kryphioiulus occultus
GTAGAGTCAATTAAAAAACCTTATTTCATGATTCTTATTTTTGGAATTTTTAACCCTTGGCGCGAACACCGTCTCGTTCTTCGAAAGAAGTACGTTTCACGAAAACGCTGAATTTCAATGCCTACTGCGTTTTAGCACGAATTCAAAATCCAGTATTCGCAATCAGTGAACAACAAGAAAATAAAGTGATCTGCGTTATTTTCACGTCCGTGATGTGCCTCTTTTTAATTCGGTCATAAAAAACGCAAAACGAAAACGAATCCCCTTTGTCCGTTGTAGAACCAAAGGCATGCCAAAGGTCGTTGGGGCGTACGCATAGGGGCGCCGTTACGTATCGCGATTATACGCGTTTCTAAATTTGCCGTTATTTCGCAAGTGCGAAGTTTTACGCCCAAGTAACGACAACAGAGCCGGTCCAGACATTCCAGGACAAAATGCGCGATTGTGGTCTTCATTCCACAACTTCCTGGTAGGGTGTTGCCGCACCGCAATTCGCTTCAACCCGAAATGCCTCCATCCCCAAAAAGGGGTAGACCCCTTTAAGAAAGTTGTTCGACGCCATGTTGATTTACCACCAGGGCCTAACCTTGGAGAGCTGCAGCACCATCAAAGGTAAATGTGTGTTCGAAAAAGTCATATTTGTCAACAGGTTGTTTCGTGCTTCTGGCTTAAATCTGGGGGATTGCATGGCAGGCAGCTGAGCGTGAACTTTCGTTGCATTCGGTGGTGGGGACGAACGTGTTTTAAGTTGAAACAGCACGAGGGATTGACCGAAGGAACATGGCGACGAGGGTGTAACTTGAAATCGTGGAAAAATGTAGGGGTGGTTTGAATGTCTGTGGGGGGTCATTGCTGCGCTGCCAAAGCAGGGCTTATTCGAAACTGTGGCTTCGACAAAGTTGGATTTAATGGCGAAAAATGGCAACTCTACGTTCCTATGCGCCAACTTCCTGGCCCTGCCAAGGTTCAAAATCCATGGGTCACCACCATTGAAACCTCCGCACATGAGTTCTCTATGGCATTGATAACGCCCTGATACCCTCGCACTCCATGCACTGCTACTGCTGTTTTTAAGCGGGATCACAGCGTTATGTAACTGCACGTAGGCACTTTTGCCAACTTTTTAGCAGTGCTTTTTAGACGAGTTTTTCGCACTTGCGATGACGTTAGGCCTTAATGAGGGATTATGCTGAGAGGTGATGCATTGAAGGTGAGCAGTGGTCAGTACAAGCTGCAGCAGCCACTGTTGACAATGCTCAACCTCTTCCTGTTGCTTCTTTGGGCCATCGTGAAGGGTAAATAATGCAAATTGGCCCCGTTCCAATCGCAAATAGAAATCACTGGTTGCATGCATGTTGCGGCTCACCTGTTGTCCACCATTGCCACAGACGTAATAGCAATAACGCCATTAATAGCAAAAGGCAGGCAATTTGCTCGGTTTTAACTGACCTGAATCTCGCTTCCGAGATGACTGGGTGTACCGAAAGGTCATCGGGCGGCTTGTGACACCGTTATGGATGCTCGGTTCCATGGGAAATTAGCTGGTGGATACCAGTGCATGTTAGAACAAGTCCAGAGACCCTGGCCCTACGTTTGTAAAAACAACACTTCTCCCAATGCTGAAACTGCTTTCACTTAATTCACTATTCCCCATAAATTGCAAACATTTTTTTTGTTAAATTAAAAAAAACACCATGGGGTTCCCATTTATGGAAAGTCAGGGAAATTAAAAATATCATAGTTTGCTTTTGCTTAATTCACTATTCCCCATAAATTGCAAAATTGTTTTTTTTTCTATTAAATTCGAAAAAAAAATACAACGGGGTTCCCATATCTGAAAAGTCAGGTAAATTAAAAAAAAAATATCATAGTTTGCATCAGACAATCTTATGTATAAACTTGGGATAAAATCCATAATTTTTCTTATTTTTTTTAAATCTCATGTAAAGTGAAAGGGAAACGACTGACCAATAGCCAGGGAATTCGACTTTAGAATTGAGTCGGAGCCCTCCGCTACCATGTTGCAGTGCTGCGTACCTGAGATCAAGCTCATTCTCAAGTTGGGTTGTCATATTTGGCACATGCCAATTTATTTTCTTATTACCTATGGAAAATAATGTAATAAAATAACTTATCATGGTTCACTACTTATCATTGGTCTGATATATTTGACGGCAAAGGTAAACTTTATTCGAAATTTTTCTAAAGTAAAGAGTATTTTCTGGAAAGTTAAGAAATCTCTTGAGATTGATTTATGTAAGACTACTGCGATGGTGTGCTATCTTGACCTCCCATAATTATTTGGGAAGATTCTTTTCGAGTTTCCTGCGTGTTTCCGAAATTGATAACTAATAAGGCTGCCAAGAAAGAAGGGTTGAGGTGTCTGTGCCAGTCAAGATAATGGAATAAATTGCTGCTGCACTTTAAAAAGTCATGCTCGATATACTGTTTAGTGGATATCCCTTTAGTCATCCCTTTTGCCGATTTTTCCCTTTCACCTATAGCAGAGTTGAACCCTAACTGACTCAACTTCAAATATTTTTTTAAGGCTGAAAAATTATGAAATTGAAAGGATACATTGTCATAATTACAATCAAACTTGCATCTTTTCATTGTATGCTAATTATTGTTTTTTTTTCCTTTTCCAGAAACAAATTAGACCAAAAAAGTAAAAAAATCAAAAATCAACAGCTTAAAAATGGGCTCGCAACAGGTTTTTTGCCTTCGGTGGAGCAATCATCAATCCAATATGCTAAGCGTATTCGATGAACTTCTTCAAACAGAGGCCTTGGTTGACGTAACGATAGCTTGCGAAGGTTTAAGTATGAAAGCTCACAAGGTTGTGCTGTCAGCTTGCAGCCCTTATTTTCAAACACTGTTTTTACAAAACCCTTGCAAACACCCCATTGTGATCTTAAAAGATATCAAATACAGCGAGCTCAAAGCTCTCATAGACTTCATGTATAAAGGTGAAGTCAACGTAACGCAGGAACAGTTGACCACATTGTTAAAATCTGCAGAAACGTTAAAAATCAAAGGCTTAGCCGAGGTGACGGGTGGAGTTAACGGACAGCAACAAAATCCGGACAGGTCTAGTGATCGCGTTCATCCCGGCAATAATGACCGAAGGCCTTTTCACACCGTTCCACCCCCACCTTTAACTACGTCGGATTCAAGATCATCATCACCCCTTGCATCTGTTTCATATTCTGGTCAACTTGCATCCTCGAGGTCAGTGCATTCGCCTCCCTCGAAACGGAAAAAAATGAAAAGGCGGGCATCCGAAGCTGCCCATTCTGACGACAATTCCGAGCACATCGAAGTGTGTGGCTCCCCTGAAATGCTGGAAACTAAAGTGGAGGTTGAAGGAGAAAGTGCTGACAATGTGCCTAGTCGATCGCCAGATCACGACGACCACACCGACCAGCCTTCTGATCTACAAACTGACTCCAACCAGGAGTCGCTAGACAACGTACGTATTGTTTTCAGTCGCATGTTTGCTTAGCATTTCATCTCTCTTCAATGGTCTCCAACATTTCCTAGCAGTTTTATGCACTTGCATGAAACAAGGGAATTACCTATGGTCTCGCAGCATTGCTGTGTTGGGTCATTGTTTCAGTTTAGAAATCTGCTAACCTGATTGTCTTGTTCCTATGCCATTTTATTTTGTGCACTAACCCTGTCTAATTCTTGGTGTCTTTGTGTGCGTAAATCCCGCTCATTAACAAAAATAAATTTTCTTGGGTCATACTCGCACCTATCCTAATTTCTTCGATGTTACTGTGATTTTGGAGTACTTGTATCAAATGGATGATGCACTGGCCGGTTGTGGTTTCATAATTGTGCTAAAGGCTTGATAACGGTAAACTCCCATTTGCATTAGACTAGATTTTAGTGAAATGCTACTTTGATTCTATAGGCATTGTCAATCCTTTATTTATTGTTTCTTAAACTTGAATGTAATGAAAACTCGTAAGTTGTGAGAGCTATGTCTAAATATTCTACCACATAACGGGCGTATCATTGCGCTAGACGAGAAACCGAACATATCTGTAAGGTGGATGCATCTTGCATGTTGGGTCGGTGCATTAAGCTTTAAAATGAAATTAATGAACACTTTTTCTCATAGCAGTACACAAATCAAGGACCTACCAACTTGTCCAATGATGAATATCCTCCAATTGGGGAGCCAATGCCAGCAATATCTCCAGCTCCGATATCCATCCTTCAAAAGCTCAAGAGTCCTGGGCCATCCACATCTGGAGGAGGCTCCATCCAAGGTAGGGTTCCAGCTTTTTATTTCTTAATAATCATTGATGAAATCTTTTGACTGAAATCTGAAGTGAACTGGTAGTGGCCCAGTGTTTCTCCAATGTTCAAATTCTATCCATTCTTCTGAGGGAAGTTAACTTGGGAGGATTTTAAGACGTAAGTTGTAGCAAAATTCGGTATGCCTGTCTCGTACATCGTGTTTGTAAAATTATTCTCGAATAATGAATATAGCAGATAGCTGGAGGTACATTAATTAAGCATCAGCCTTACATGTTTAATAAATTAAAGCAAGCGGCAAAATTGGAAGAGATTAATAATTGTTCTACTAAAATTTGACGAGTATGCATTTAGTGCCATGAGGTCTCAACAGTCATCTGTATGCGCCTTATGATTTGAACTGCTCTGCCATATATGCAAATTAATTGGTAGTCTGAATTTTTTGATTATGGCAGAATCGATGCATATTTTTGGAAACTTAGACCATAATTTGGGGAACATTGTGCATCTGTTGTCATAGGCAGGTATCGTTACTTTAAACGACTGACGTTACTAACAAGCTCTAGGAGCTTTTTGTTGTATTTGCTATTTTATGATAAGGTTGTTGTTAGCAAGCAGCAGGCTGTGAACTACCTGCTTGTACGTGTTAAAGCTTTGAAATAAAAAGTACTGGTACATGGCATGGGCTATGGGCTGGAACCAGTTTTCATGACACTTCATTTTTTTCACATTTGTAAATGGCTGAAATTTAAAATCACATTTTCAGTTATGCTGAGCTACCCGAAATTTGTATTGAAATCTTATCAACGTTTTGCCTTTTTACTGTAATAATTGTGAAGCTTTGCCTTGTCTCGGACATTGAATCGATTTTTATCAAGTTTAACTTGTCGAAAGATACTTTTCGCACTAAAATTGTCGGCATAGGCCTACCCAGCTGGGCATACCGACCGATTGCTTGAATTAATGTGGACCGAGATGTGGAATGTGACTACCAGTTCACTTCAGCCATAGAAATAGTCACGTAGCTCTTCCGTAGATCTCACTGACAAGTAATGTCCAGTGTTAATACCAGTATGTTGATGTTGACATATGCATGAACTCGCTCAGTTCATGCTTTGATGTTGTACTTTTGTTATAGTTGTGCCTCGATGTAAGGCTGATGCTTAACTATTGTATATGTACAGTAGTCAATCTGAGCATGCGAGAGTTGTATTGGTTGTTTATGCATTTTCTATTTTTATTGTTGGATGGAAATTTTCATCTTGGTGAATATTTTGTAGCATCGTATTTCACATTTACTGTTGAATGGAGTTAATAAGTACATAGGCAGGTGATACAGGGCATTTTGCTGAAATTCCCTGCCATGAACTGTATTTCTCTAGCCGACAAAATACATTTTAATAATCTGTAATTGATACTGGCTTTCGCAATCAGAGATTCTTGTTCCTCAATAGCGAACAAACCAGGAAGGTAATTTGTTCTGCAATTGAACTGGTTTTTGGTGTAGCCTTGATACCACCCACATTTTTGGGAAATAGGCTGACGTTAAGATTATAGATTCACAGAGGATACACTGTCTACGGTAGATCTTGTCAGTCAATCCTTGAGAATTTTAGTATTTGTGCCTTGGCCTCTAGTTGCTGGTTGCCAGATTAAGAAGTCAATGCACACGTCCCAGAATGGTACACTTGTAATGTGATGAGTAAAACACGTACTTGCGTGACCATCCTTAAATACCGTGCATTTTGTTCATCAGATTAATAAAGCATGGCATTGTCAAATGTACGGTAAAAATTGTTTATCCAGCAGTAGGCTATAATGTGAAAAACAGTGACTTTTCAGTTGAAATTTAGAAATGTACTGTGACTGATTCACAGTGACGTTACTTGTTAGCTACATAACATGACTATGTAATTGCAGGGTCCTGGTGAGGTATCAGAGGTTTCCTTAAGCAGGATCATTGTGTCTGAGTTTGACTTATGTTCAGAAACCATTTGCTATTCTTCAGTACTGAAGTGTTTGCTTTAACAAACATTTGCTGAGAGTATACGTCTTTACTCCTTGCACTGCTACTTATCGCTATTGTCTATGAATTTATGCACTTGCTTTTTGCTTTGTTTATCTGCAGATTTTCCTTGTGGCTTAGTAGATTGTTCATTAAGTCATACTTCACTTGTAGAACCAACAAACTACATTTGAAATAGTAATGAAGGTGACAACCATACGCCACTTGTATAGTAGTCTTAATACGATCATTTCTTTTTGAATTGTTCGCCGTTATTGGCCACCTTAATTGAATTTGCTAAAATGTTGCTTAGTGGTCTTCAACTGCAATTCTACATTAATGATAACAAACTATGTGCTGTATCGCCAATTCCTAATGCTAATTTCTGCTTATGTGCTCAATTGCTTATTCACTTTGCGTGCTTGTTTTATTAACCATCTATGCTATTAGATAGAGCCCTCCTTGCCTTACGAGTACTTCATGTTAACACAATTATATTATTAGCAGAAATATGAACAGGTAAATGGCATCTGGTATTAAACGGTATTCTTAAATATGTATGTTCGCGATCGTTCTAGAATTAGGACGATTTTCATAAACTTCTTGTAGCCTAGAATGATTTACTTGTAAAACTCAAATGTATGGGTACTTTCCTATAACTGTTTCATACCGACTTGTGCTATGCACACATGCCTCGAAAATCAATGGTGTTGCCCATGACATTGTCTCGCCATCAATTGTTAAGTTCAGTCGACATGTATTTATGAGTTATTGTGTTATGCTACCATCTGATAAGCTTAAGCTGGTCAGAAAAAGAAATAGTAAATTATGGCATTTTTAGGTCATGGCCTTCATTTGAAGTAATCTGCGAAGGCAGGGTGAACAAGAATGCGAAGATTATTAAGGTTGTAATACACTGCAGCGATATGATATAGGCTATGTAGTTTCTTAAACCTTAAAAAATAGTTTGAATGTTTGCTAAATTTGCTTTAAATTTTCACCATCTTGAATGGGATGCACGCGAGCCAGCCTTTCACCAATTAGACACTGAAAACAATTGAAGTCATTATTTTCTTTTTCTTGTGCGGTTTCTCTTTTTGCATGCCATTTTTATCTGTTTCATTTTGATTATTCAACTCCATTTTATTGGGTACAATTTACACAGGAGACCAAACATTGTTGGGAGACAGGCATACTCTAGTGGGGTGTTTTTAAGTTGGCATTCCTTCGGTGTTCATGGAAAGGAACTGTGCATAATTCGGTTGCTCGTTTATTTTTAATGAATTCGGTCTCGAACTGGTTTCACTTCAGATTTTAAGTTGTTTTATACTAACATTTTGTGTTTCTGCTATTTGAACGTTGCGCAGCGCTCTGCGGGTTAGCCGTGTTTTGAAATCTGGTCCCTCGAAAAATATATTTCCTCAGAAGGATTGCTGAGTTAAATATTGGCCATAGTTTGTTTCGACACTGCAAACTTTATTTATTGATGCAAAGCCTTTTTATGGATTTCTAGATTGAGGCTCAATATGAATCAAATTTCCGCCCCAGCAAGGAACGCTGATACTGAGAACATCTTATTTTTTTATGAATGTCATTTATTAGACATTGTTAAACCTTTTCCACCCCCTAAGAAACGTGTTCTAGAAACATGGTTTCTGGATACAGATTTTCTCAAAATGTTTCCAGATTTGAAGTATGGAAACATGTTTGAGGAAGCTTTGGGGTGTGTATCCTCACACATCTTTCCTTGCTGGCAATGTGAAAACATTTTGAAGAAATCTGTTTCTGGGAACCCATGTTTCTAGATGTTGTACAAGGCTGTATCTTTTTGTATACGCTTTGTATAACTACCCAGCGTTTGCTGTAGCCAGTTTATCGGTTCTGCTCAGCCTTGCTATAAATCTAAATTAAATTTATTCTAAAGCTATTTTTGATACTTAATAACTTGGTCATGTTTGTTGGACTTGTCTCCTAATATATACAAGGAAACGAACACGCATTTTAAATTTTTAGATAAAAGTTCAGAAGCAAATTCATATTTTTTTAGTTATTTTTAGTTGCATTTTGGACGATTTTTTATGTTGCGCAAGTTCACCCCTAACTAAATTTCGTTATGCCCCGGGGTCAGTTATTCTCAAGTTTACATGTTTGCAGCGCCCCAGAAAACGTTCAAATTCAGTTTTACCCCCACTTTTTTGGCCATTTGCCCTACTTTTTCCCCCTTTACTCCACTCCACTACTAATATCTGTGTGGTAAAGTTGATGACTTGCATGTATTTCGCAATGAGTTCCAACTCCCCACTGTTTCGTATAGGTGACACCTATCCGCATGCGCTGCGTCCCGATTACTGCGGTTACATCCCAAAACGAGGGCAACCCAGAATCCTAAACGAAGACGAGGAAGCCACCATTGTTTCGTACATAACGGATATGGCAGCCATGGGCAGGCCAGTGACGAGGAGGAGGGTGTTGGAGTATGGCAACACACTGTTGAGAAGAGAGGGCAGGATTCCTACAGGGAGTATACATTGTAATCCAGAAAAGGGCCTGTCGAATGATTGGTGGAAAGAGTTCAAAAAACGCCATCCTGGTCTACCGGTCAAGAATCCATCGTCCACGCCAGTGCCAGGACAGCAGTCGCAAGTGGTGGCCAGTGATGACCAAGTTCTGAGAAGTGACTGATGGACTCGTGCAGCTGGGTTTCCGTAAGGCCCTGTAGTGCTGAGTGGGGAGGCAGAATTGCAAACCAATATTTTCTTATGCAGGGTTATAATAATGCAGTAGCTCCAGTAGCAAAAGATTGTTGTGTATAAAGTACGGCAAGTTGGGCTCGAAATGCTCGTGTACATAGGGAGGTGAGACGTTGCTGCTTCCACGAAAAGATGAATTATTGCAAAGTTCTATGCCATAAAATAGACCGAATGTCCTCTTAGGAAACTTTCCCCGGTGTTGTCTATTCAGGCCCATTTCTGTTTCGGATTGAAATGGCACCATGTTGCTTGTTAACAGAGAGAAATCTAAAATTTTTATTTCTTTAATATTTAAGTGTTTGTCAAAAGCGTGTCCCCAGATGATATGAGAAACTGTTTTATAATCGATACATGCCAGAAAAGATGCCATTTTTATTTTGTTCATAGATATTGTATCGAAGATGTAATCCTCGTTGTTAACTCTTCTAATTTTTAAGACCGTCCCATAGTTTTTTATCGCCCCCTTTTGGAACAAGCAACAGGCAACATCCGAAGGGGGCGATAATTGAAGGCAAGCCAGTTCGGTTTGACCTAAATGTGCATGGGATGGAGAATTCGTCCATGCTGTTTTTTGTTTTGTCCCATCTCTAAACCTTGATTTCGAACCGAGAACTAAATTAAGTTCCCCTTGCCGACCGAGGAAATCCTGCACCAAAAAGTGCCTGTCCCAAGATTTAATGTAACCCGAGTGGCCTTTGACCGATTATTGGTTCTTGTTATTTCCCATAGTAATAGTAATATCAGTCCCGGTGTCATCCTAACAGCGCGTTAATAATTTTCTACAGATAACCTACAAAAGTGTACCCAGAGTCCAACACGATTAATCCACACTGAGAAATAGAACCCAACCATATCTTAAGCAACTCAAATTACCGGTGAAATCACTCTAGTCTTATTTTTGGAATGTTATGAGGGCATGCTGAGTTGTGGTTTGTAACTTTTTAACCAAACATTAGCAATAGTATTTTTATAGACTCAATTTGGTAGGCTGCTTAATGACCTATCAGAAAATGTTACTTGTTATCCATACCTTTAACTCCATAGGAAATCGTTGACGCAGTCTAATTCATATCTGATAATCAATTCTGGAACAAAGTTTTGCTCATGACACCCTTTACTTTGATTGTCAATTTATCATGTTTGAAGAGACACGAAACTTTATTAATAAACTGTCTTGGATTGTTTTGCTCATCTTAATAAGTACACATACAGCTCAAGAAGTATTAAATATTTAACAAAACTATTCGAATGTTGGTAGCTAGCTCCCTCATAGCTTATTGTTGTGTTTTACATATACATTATGTCGACTTGAAATCAAAATTGTAAAGACGGAGGAACGGCCTGAAATACATGTAGCAATCAACACTAATTTATTGCATCAGATTTATGTTGAGATAAAAAAATTATAGACCTACTAATCATGGAAGGCGTCCACAATAGCTAATTCAAATATATGCAAATAATCGTATTTTGGGCGTTGTTAAATACTGTAAAAATGGAAAATGACAAAAAATTGTTATAATATTTCAAAAATGTTATATTTCTTAAAAGATTAATGAGACACTATTGACTTTATCATCAGGTGTAACCCTCGATTCCGATCATTCCAATTGTCTAGTGTGGGGCCTACATGGGCAATAATATTATCAATTTCAACAAATACCGACAGTGATACTGATTGTGCAAGGGGTACAATACTGATAAATTGATCTTCAATCCTGATTACTGACCATCATCCGAATTTTTGGGTAATTTAGTATCGAAATATAGACTAGCACTGACTGTGTAGGGTCCGCATATGAAACCTTTGTCCAAACTTTTCTGAATTCCAATAGAATCAACTCTAGGATGGCCAAATCAAATAAATCAAATAGGTGAGCTGGTGAGTGATCATCTATTTTTGGTCGTTCCTCAGTCTTGCTTTTATACAAAATGCAATAAAATTTACATAACAGTGCCTTGTTTAGTCTGGGTCATTTTGATCACGTACTCAGTAATTGAATCAATAATGTTGGCATACCTTTACAACAATATTCGATATAATCTATGATGACCTTACAGTAATTCTAACTGAAACATTTGAACATTGAGCTCGAATCATGATAAATAGTGCAGACGAAACAATCCAAGTTCTTCAGTGGCATATTCTTAAACATAAGTAACAACTGTTTATGCCCGGTGTAAATTTCATATTGTTTTGACCAAAACAGTAACAGATTTGATTTCAGAGTATTTAATAAGTTTTCAACTCTACGTTATTCCCCATAACTCATCTAAATGATAATCTAATAATTATGCATCTGTACATATCGCATCCTTTGTCGATTTCCTTCTTCCCCCGCATTCTCATTGAGTTGCAAATGTTCATCTCTTTTGACTTTGACGTTTTATTAACCATTTTTATATACATTTATTCCATTTTTTTAAAGTAAGCGTTGGCTTTATTCCCAACAAAGGAACCCGGCGATTCCACCTACCAAAGTAATTACTAATCTAACATTTTTTACTAATCAAAACAAGTAACCGCATCCGTGGACACCCCATTTGTTAATTATAGTTGTTTGTTTATCTGAAAAGTATATATTATATAAATATATCCAATAACAACTCTTTTGAAATCGTTAATCCACTTCATATGGGCATATGGAACGCGTACTATTCGGCACGCCTTCTGTTTATTTTTTAATTGTTTTAAAAGCATTATTTGCGATAATCGCATTCGTTTATTTTTGTTTTTAAGTTCACCCACAAAGGGCAAGGGCGTGCTTGCGCCTGATATCATTTGCATTCTCGTTCCTTTATCCTATTTGTTGAAAGTCTAATATTGGATGTCAGAAAACCTGTTGCCAAGTAGTTTTATTTTGGAAAAAAATCGTTTAATGATAATTGTTACTCATTTGTTGCTTATCTTTTTATTTTCTAACACAGTTACGTTTATCTTTTTACACCTTCACCTCTTTCCTGAATTCCCATTTTTGCAAGCTATCATTTCATCCATCCAACCATGTTACTTCATCAAATTGTTTGCAAATGCGCCCTTGTCCTGAACACTTTACGCTGGTTACTGTTAAGCGATATGTCAAGTCAATGTCATTCACACTTGCTCGATTGTTTGATTACGTGTGAATGGCTGCGGTTGAAACCATCTGGAGAGAGTGAAAGAAAGAGATGAGAAGAGTTGATTTTAGGCTAGTCTGCTTTGTTATGTTGCTCGTTTTTTGAACAAAGAATTGTTGCTGTTCATACTTTGGGCTTGTTAAGAGTAATGTCTGTTAATGAATGTAAGAAGCTAAGTTTGACCATGAACGTAAATAGTACGCAGGCTGAAAGTCTTCCCATACATGCATTTAATTTTCGCCCCAAAATTTATTGCTATTTAATAGTTAAATCTAGCCATTTAAACATATGAAAATTTTGGGGGAAATGTCTGACCATTTATTATTTGATAACACACCAAATACAAACTGCTGCCACACCTGTCATTATACATATTTCTAGCTTTAAAAGTCCTATGCTTTCATAGTAGGATAATCATAAAGTCGGTTTCTCATTAGAAAAATTTATTAAATTAAAAAAAAAACTTTAAAGTTGCACAAAACAAATTTTGGAAAAACGTACGACTCCTAAAGTTTTTTTCATGTATTTGGTTGGCAGGAAGGAGAAGTTAACTGGAGTTCTACCGATTTCCAAAATTTTGTCTTTGTAACTAGCAGTTTTTTACAAAATTACTTCTTGCAGTGAGGGCAGGACTATGATCACCCTGTAAATCACTAGTTTCACTTTTCAAAAGTTATCAGTCGAAAATTGAAGGCATGTATAAAAACTGCTTCAGCCTACCACACTTAAACAGAACTTACATAGGTTGGTTTTATCACATTTTGATACATATATTGCATATAAGGAACGTTGACGAATGCTTTTGTTTTGTTTAGAGTATTTTTCCAAGAAAAAAAAGCTGTATATTTTAAAAAGTGAACTATTTTTGAATACACAAAGAGTAATAACGTTAGAACGATGGTGATGTTGCATTGTGTCGTCTGACACGTGCCTGCCTTTTCTACCATTTACAAGAGTATATATGCACATTTATCGAATTTTGTAAATACTTTTATCTGTACTTTATTTTGAAATTTCTGTATATTGTGGATCTATGCAAGACAAGGTGGTCTGGCGAAACAATCAATATTTTTCCTTCCCGGTCATTTGGACGAGATTGTTGTAATGTTGTGAATCATGTGAAAAGACACCGTCTAGGCTTATCCCAGTGAAAAAGTGGCCATGGTTTATCAGCGATTAATTATTAATTATTGTGCTTTCGAATACATTAGATGTAGTCGTTTGAAATAATGCACAAAAGATCAAGCTTGCTTCCACACTCATTCTGGAATTTCCAGTTTGAGGACAGATGCTTGCATTGTGCGTTACACCTCAACTTATATTGCAAATGAATATATAAACCTTTATTACATAAGTTATGCCCATTTACAATCAAAAGATTTAAGAAAACTTGAGTCCATAGTATCACATTGATGACGTGATTTGTTACAACACCAGATGAACATGCCTGCGACCAATCTCAGACATGTGCAACATTTGAACATTAAGCAAATGGTGATTGAAATTGAAATACCTAATTTTATACAATGTTTATAAGCGTAAGGTCCCCTGCAAAAACGGTATAGCAGTTTGCTGACCAGGAACAACCTTGTTGCCAGAATGCTATTGAATCGATTCTTGTTGAGTCAAGCTTAAAACATGTTCTTTAAAATTGCCTTCTATATAGGCCCACATGTATATTGTGGTATTATATGGTTCAAAATGCATCTTCACACATTGTCATAATAGATAATAGCTCATCTATTACATCTTAACTTCTTGCGGGTAATAAATTTAAAACTTCTTCCATTTTCGTGCTCAATACACGTTTGTAATTATATCAGCCTTTTGAATTTGTTTTATTGGCTTGATAAAAATGCACTATTAATACATTTTGCTCCTTTTCATTGCACCAAATAGTAGTGGCTACCTCGGAAAACTGAATCGCTAAGTAGCCTATATTTTGAATATAAAGCCGACTCTTGGGGGCTAAAAACGCCTGTTATATTCAGTTTTCTTCAGTGTTTAGTTAGCGTTTTGGTGCCAATTGCCTATTTAGGCAAAAAGTCATTATAATATCAGACAACTCTGGTAGCTGAATGTAACTAGATAGGCGTCAGGAATATATTAATTTAAACATCAAACACAAACAGTTGAGTGAAATTCAGTGAACATTAATTTCACGGACGTCGAGGTGGTAGAAAGTGCCTAGCCCATTATTCATTTCAATTAAAGTAACTTGATGCTCAAGTTCATTTTAATGTTGAAGGGTGCTAAGCGTTTGTATTTCTAATGACCTACTCCAGACCAACGAAACCGGTCATTCCAGTGAAAAGTAATGTAGTGTACATTATTTCATAAGGAAACAATAACCATAATATACCTTTCATATGCACAGACTGCACATACATTGTTAAATCTTTAATTATTCTTCAGAAATCTGAATGATTTTCTACACAGTAGCTCAAATTCAAACAAAAACAAGGCCATGAAAAAGCTGCTTATCAATCATGAGTAATTGGCAGCCAAATTTCTTGAAATTTCTGTTTTTATTTCGTTGGTAATTGCAATTATTGTGTAATGCATCGGATCATTTCCGGTATGATAACCTACAAAAATAATTAAAGAAAATCAACGTCCAATTCTGCCCTGGACAATTGGTCCTAACTATGTTCTTTTTTATCTGTAATGTACTTAAGCGTCATGCACCTTTCTTGATTTTCATCTGCAATATTTGATTAAATTGAATTTGTAAGTGTGTACTTTGAAGCGCGATTTATCACGGTTGTCAAAGTCATTCTGAACTACTTTAATAACAGGTTTTTGCAGTTTGTTATACAGTTGTAACATTTGCAATGATAATATTGTTCGCTATACTTTCCCTTTAACAGACGATGCTCAATAAAAGTAAGCACATTAAATTCTTAATAACATCTGAGAATTGTTTGCGGATTATTTGTGTACTCCTTCCAGAAAACAGCAGCACATTGGAGCAAGTTTTTTAAGGATGGGGTTTGCGAATTCTAACAAACTCAATGCGAAACCCTCATTACTGTAATTGCCCATTAGTTTGATATTCATCAATTTTTTGTCCTGTAATTTTACATCATGCAGGTAACGCTTTGTGATTGTGCTGTACTTAGGTTGGCAGGAAATCAAAGATGTTCACATGATTGTTGGTCCTTGTGGAAAGTCATTTTTTCCCTAAACAAGCTTGCTTCATGTTAACTAATAAGGATTCAGTACAAATGCGAATTCTTACTTTGTTATAATCATACAATCAAGTTTGAAGTAGAATCTGGGATTATCCTGCTCAAGGTCATCTAAGAAAACTTAACTCAAACTCCCAAGAAGTAGAATACTTGTACAACCACACAGACATTGAGAAACGTTACTGGCTTTCTCAGAAGACATGTTGGGATGTAGAAAGTGCTGTAACTGGTCAACGAAATATTCTTCTTTTATTTCTGCATGAACAAAATTTAGATTAACTTCAAACATCGTGCTTGCATGCATTGCCTGTCTTTTGTTGGAAAGCAAGCACTGCTTTTTGATTGGGAGATTTTGGCAGGGTTTTGTAAACATCAGTCAGGCAAATCTTTTTGTTGTCGGTGCGTCTGTGCACGTTGCTGTTTTAGTGGCAAGTTCTGTAAATATTACAAACCTGAACATAAGTGACAGACATGGTTGTATGGATTTTTAGAGACCATAATTGATAGCTGACACAATCTTTGGAAATTTTCACATTACTTGTCCTGTGGGAAAAATCCAATCCCTGAGCATTTTAACACATTGTGGATAGGCACAAATAATGGGCAAAAGTTGAAATCTTGATACCGGGAATAAGAGTTGAACTCTGGAATGCTAAATGTGGTCCTTGACTGATGCATATTCATGTTGGCTACAAAAGCGTTTTTTTCCTGTTTATTACAGGAACTGTAAAAGATATTCCCAACAATGCTGCTGAGGTCGACCTCTCACCCTGCCAGTGCCCAAATTGCTACAGAGTCTTTTCGTGTAAAGGCAGTCTGAACCGTCACTTGCGCACATCGTGTTTGGAACGGGAGGAACATTTATGTGCCCAGTGTAACAGAATGTTCAGCCGCCGTGATGGCTTACTATGTCACATGAAAGCATACCACAGCGAGATCTTTTATGCTCAGTATAAGTCATTTCCTCCACTTTCTACGGCATGAGCATTAAGGTGCCAAAAAGCCACGGTGCTTTCGTTTTCGTTTTACTGATGAGATTTCACCAACTAAGCATCCATAACGGTAATCTCATGGACATTTACTCTGCTATGGATGTCTGATTGGTCCAAACAGCTAGCAAAACCATTTGCCAAATTTGTGTTGACGCAATGCTGGTATCGAGTCATTTTTGCTACTTACTCTATTTGCTTATTCTTTGAAGCACCTGAATTCCCAGAACAACTCTAATCAAGTCTCCCAAATTCACGTATACATACAGTATTTGATAAGACGTTTTCTGCTTATATCGAATACCTATTATCAAAGATAAATATTGTTGGACTTTTGTACCTTTAGGGTGATGATCTTGCTGTCATTGTCTGTACGTGAGGTCTGTCTGTTATGTGATTCCCGACTCATTCCATTTAAAAAGTGCAGGGTCCCAATAAGTGTTGTATGCTATACTTTACCCATTCTTTGCCACTTCTTTAAAGCTATTTTCCAAGCTTGGAACTGTAGCAATTTGGCCATAATCAGATAGTCTCACATTCCTGACCTTGCATACGGACCGTACCCTTTGAGTTTCAGGTCACCATGTTACTGCTAATCCATGACGTGTCACCATTTTTTGACTACGTACATGTAGTATGCACTATTTGTTGGAGTTTCGCCATTGTGATATTCACAAACCATCAGTAGAGTCCAAGCTGTTATGATAAATTCTGCTATTCTTAGATGCAAAGCTTGTTTTAAAAGTGTAATTTACTAGTCTTATCAGCATAGCCTAATACCAAATTATAATTATCAGTCTTATAATTATTAAGCACATAAGTTTCCGTTGCTTAGTTTAACGGGAAGTTCCCCTCCCACCCCTGCCATGATAAAAAATTGAAAAATTGTATACATAAAATCTCTGCGAATA
>JAQGAF010003528.1:0-17229 GCA_034687865.1 Kryphioiulus occultus
TAACTGTTTTTACGAAATACGAAAAAGGGCATGTATTTACGAAATGTGATTTCGTTTTCGTATTTATTTTATTTCGTATGTAATTTCTCTAACTGTCTAATATATATTAATTATATTAGTGATGAGGTTCAAAAGGTCCACCAGAGTGCAGAATGAAAAATTCACTCTTACCCTGACACTACTTCAGAAGTGATCATGAACTTAAGATACGTTTGACTTGAAAACAACTTGGATTTCATAGCGTTTCTGCCAATATCCAGTCGCCATTTTGTTGTTCCCTGTCCCGTTGCGCTTAGTTGGCGACAGATGGCGCTGCAATTTCTCGGTTGTCGATTAACCCTTTTAGGGCAACGATTAATCCGTCCTTGTACCTTGTTACTTTTCGACAAGGGGTGCCAATTGGACAGCCCTCCAATATGGCACCTATGAGCAAATTGGGCTACTTTAAATCAACCGCCATATGCAATTTTCAGTTTCACTTTCAACCGACCTTGAACTACTGCAGTTTCCATCTGCTTGAATTTGAAATATCTCGTTTGTTTTTCGCGCATTTCACATTTGTTACGTTTCGAAATTAAGGGTCTTGTTTACGTCGCCAAAAGTCCATCAGCAGATGTCATTATTATCATTTTACGATTTTTAACATAACAGTGTTGCAAACTGAACAAAACATCTCATTGGTTATTTGGGACAAGATGTCTGTCGTTACACCCTTGAACCGGTAGGGGGTGTTCGAGTATTTTGAAATATGTATAGGGTGAAAACTTCAGCTTTACTTCAGCAATAAGAAAAAAAAACTTAAAATATTTAAATATTTAGGAAAAGCTCTGATGGCGCAACGTACTATCTCAGGGGTTTTAAGTTGCGAAAATTGACTAACAAGAAACACGTTTTGGACATGTGGGTCCATTTAGAGAGTACAATGAACCATGGTCAGGGAATAGAAATCAAGATTTCCGCTACTTTTCTGCGAAAAACGAGAAAAAAAAAATCCCCAAAAACTATTTTGGGAAGGAAAGACGACCCTCGATGTAACTATTTGAGAGAATTTCCAAGTAAAAAGCACAAATTCTCCCCTAAAAGGAAAAAAAAATTGCACATTGGCAAATCCTACAGACACCCTCGAAAAACTTCTGGAGTACTATTTGAACTTAATTTCTTACAAAAAAAAGTGACAAATGATGAATCATAATGGTGAATCAATGCCGATACTTTAACAATGTTTTCAGAAAACGTGAAAACGTGCAAAAATTCATTATAAAAATAACTAAATAAATCTACTACAAAATCTGCTAAATAAACAATAACGTAATCTGCTCAAAAATGCAAGTATTTATCTGTATTTGACTGCATTTTAAAATAATGTAAAATTGACACAAACAATTACTTATCTAGGACAAAATTATCCAAAATCAGTTATCGGTGATAAAAAGTATCCTAAAATGTCCTAAGATCTGCATTTGACTGTATTTATACAAAAATGTAAAATTGACAAACCATAATTGGTCGTTAAGATTTTTTACTGATAAACTTAGTGAGGAAAACATTTACGAAATCAATTATCGGTTATGAAAAAAATATCCTAAAATTATCTCGATTTTAAAAGTATAGGCTTATTTACTAAAAATTCAACGTAATTTACTCAAAAATTGTACTGTATATCTCTATTTATAAAAAATGTAAAATTGACAAACCATTATTGGTTGCTAAGAATTGTAAATAATACTCTTATATTTAGGACAAAATTTACCACAAATCAGTATCAAATTGATGAAAACATCCCAGCAAGGTAAGCTTTGGCCAAATTTTCAACAAAATTTCAGCAATGGTAGGCTACATCATTGGTTATCGAAAATTCCTAACGAACATAAGCTTATTTGCTAAAAATCCAATAACCTGTTCAAAAATTGTACTGTATTGTCTCATTTTGTATTTGACTGTATATATAAAAAACTGTAAAATTGACACAAACCTTAACAACCAATAATAGTATTGATTGTTAAGATTTTCTACTACATGTAGGTCTACATGTAGTACTTATTGAAGACAAAATTTACCTAAATCAGTAAACGGCGATGAAAAATATCCTAAAAGTGTCAGATACATGTACGTAGGCTATTTGACTGTATTTATACAAAAATGTCAAATTGGCACAAACCATTACTGGTAGTTAAGATTCCCTACTAATACTTAGTGATGACAAAATTTACCTAAATCAATTATCGGTTATGAAAAAAAAGTTCCTAAAATTATCTAAGATCAGTAAGGAAAATTTAAAAAAAAAATACTTTCAGGCTTTTGGGTCAAGTTATAAAAACTGAACCAATTTCCATCATTTAGGCCCAGTTCGGACTCAAGTATCCCAAATATGGCACAGAGTTACAACTTCTTACAGCTTCTTAAGTGCCTCTCTAAGAGCCACTTAACCATCGGCATCCTAACTGTACATTTCGTCAACATTCCGATTACGCATTACACATTTCGAATTTGCACAACAACAAACAACATCTGATGGACTTTGGTGAAGTCCATCGCGAGAAAATATCCGAATGGACTAAATTCGGGCTTGAGGTCAAGTTTCGTTTTGCTCAAAGTGCCTGCTCAAAGGAAGAGACAGTCAAGAGTGGATGATTGTCCGCACCAATAATTCATGATCCTATAGGACCATTTGACCAATTATTAATTAGCCGTTTGTGTTTTCCAGGTGGGTGGGTCTGCGACCGCACTGCCACGCTGCGGCCGAGGAGGAGGAGGGCAGTTTGCCCCCCAGCCCCATCTGCCAGACGAGGCTCTTGGCCAGTCCAGAGTTGGACTCCATCAGGTCAACGCAAGGGCCTTCGGGAGACAACAAGGTGGCCAACGGCAAGGGAACGGGAGCTGAGATGCCCCTCATCAGGACAGATGGAAACTGTCCCAGGTGAGTGACTCAAATTATTGCTCGTTCAAGTATTATGTCATCATCTAAGGGACCCTGGAAGGTTAGGTCCAATGGTGACATCCAGTTCCTGACACCTCGAACCGGTGTTCTGACTTTTTTTAGCTGCTATGATAACTTATTAGCAAATAATTTAATACAGTATTTATTAATAATAAATAAATAAAGTCCAAGCTTAAAAAATAACCATCGGTGAGAAGCTATAGACATAGCTCGTATTCGCCTATCAGTTATTACAGTGATGACATTGACATACAAGAAAAAAAAACAACATTGACAATTTCATGCAAAGGTGTAGCTTATCACGAGGATTTACAGAAAATTTCATTTCCCATTTTCCAAAGTCATTGAACCTTCCCAAAAGTTCATAAATAGTTACATTTTTATCCCCACAAAATTATTAAATAATATGCTCAATTAGTCAACTATCCCTCCAAAAAAATCACACGATCCGAGTCACAAAAACAGAAATTAAAATATTCCATAAAGGTAATCTTTTTAACATTATAATATTATATTATTTTTCATATCAATCCAATTAATTTAGTTTAATCTACAGTAGTTCACTGCTTAGTTCTCAGATATTTTCTTCAGATTGTCGATCCAAAAAGAAATTCGTGATCATTCTCTTCACCATTCTTGCCATTATTATAGCCTACTCACATAGGTTATCTGGCAAGTCATTAAAAATAGTTGGCACTATTTACTTAAGGGTTCTTTTACTATATTCATTATTTGCAAAAGGAACCTCATATCGATATGAACTTTTCCTAAGCTTACTTGCCTTCATAGTTATTGTCTTCTTATTCTCATTATTAAAACTTTGATTGGACATTATCAGCTTATCCCTCAAATTGCTAATTTTTACAATTTTTAGCTCAACAAAAATTTCATGTGACGATTCACCAACATTCTTTTCCCTAAATAAAATCTTTATTATGAATTCTTTGGGAGGTTAGGTCCGATGATGACATCCAGTTTCAGACACCCCAAACTGGTACACTGACTTGAAGCCCGTTCCTCATACGATAACTTTTCTGACTAGTGCCTTTACTCTTTCCCTTAGGTACGAGGACGCTATCGGACCCACCCGCAAGGACCCGGGGTCCTTGTACCCGAAGTCCAAGTCGGACGACGAGCAGCTGGACGATGACGTGTTCGACACCAAGACCAAACACACGTAAGTTCATGATGGCTACTGGATTTATTATTGCAAATTTCCTTGACGTTTCCAAGACTTTTGGAATATGAGGCCGTTCAAGTTTTACGTCATGACAAAATGGCGATTTTCAGAAACATTATCTACCACTGTGGCGGCATGATTAATGGCCAAAAACACGCCGTAGGCGACTTTTTTTGTGGAAAAGACAAATTCCATGACCCTGATGTAAATTTCAAGACTATTCCATGACCCTGATGTACACGTAATGACTTTTCCATGACATCATGACCGGTAGACACCCTGTAGGCTTAGAAATCATTTCTCCAAAAACCAGTGAAATAATCAAGTAGGTTTAACCATGTTCACTTAGCTACGTGTAATTAATTTGATATGGACGTTGACTAAAACTCCAATATTGCGAGGTATCTAGCAAACTCGAAGCCATGGAAAAGTCATGAAATTTACAACAGGTACATGAAATTTTTGTCTTTTGATTGATTCACCAAACAAAAATTTGGGTTTAAATTTGTCACCTATTTTTCCAAAAAAATTCGGCTACGGCGTGTTTTTGGTCAATAACGTCTCAACAGTGGTAGATATTGTTTCTGAATATCGCTATTTAGTCATGATAAACAAGGAAATTTTTTTTGAAGTCATGAAAAAGTCATGGGAAAGTCATGGAATTTGCAATACCAAATCCAGTAGACACCAATGAGAAATTTTTTTTTCAAAAACCACTCTTACTCAACTTAGCTGCATGTCATTTACTATTAATACATGCCGAGTGAAAAATACTAATTGTATTAAACGCAGATTGACATGGAAATGGACTAAAACCCCAATATTGCAGGTTGTCTACCGATCAAGGAAGTCATGAAATTTACTTCAGGGACATGGAATTTTTGTCTTTTTTTTAGACAAATGGACGTACACGCCGCGCTTACATTAGATACTTAACTGCCATTGTAAAAGGATTACTTGAGATTAAGGCTAAGTCACCGATATTAACGTTACGTCATTCTCGAGTGCGTCAACATTGTCATAAATCCACCCGGAGAGCTTACTTTAGACTTCACTTAATAAAACCCGGGCTTATGGTATCAGTTTTGATAACGGGGGGAACATACGGAGCAGTACGATGTGATACGGAACAACTAATGATATTTTATCAATATTTTCAGACCTATTTTACCCATTTTACCAACTCGTAAAAACTTGTGAGTAAACTTTCTATCGCGTAGCCATCAGTAGCGCATATGCTTCGCAGTTAGTATTGCGCAGTACGAAGGGCCTTAGGCCCTAAACTTTTTAAGATATTAGTTTCGTACTAGTACGAACTCCTTCCAGAAAGGACCTTTGGTGGCGGTAGTGGTCTTTCGCAAGTAGAAGGGTGCTAATGAAGCGGCAGCTTTTCTTCGGATCATGTTCATTCCTAACCAGTGTGTTGACCTCCATTTTTTCTTTATCCGCAACAGAGATTCCTTGGTGATGGTCTTGAGCGCCATGTACGCCAAGCTGCTCATAGTCATGGGCATCGGGTTTCCTCTTGCCGAGGTCATCTCATCCTACATCCCACCTTCATTTTTCGTGGTAAGTCTATGTGCCCAATGGTGCTTTAGCATGTCCGGAGGGACCTTGCGGGATCCACAGTCTTGATTCGTCAGGTGCCGAAAACCCCGTAGCACTACAAAGCCCTTGGACCGTGCAGGCTGTCAAGAAATTCCTATATTTCCTATATATTCCTAGATTTTATTGCAAACTGCTGTGGCAAAGAAAAATATAGCCGGTTCCTGTCTAAAATTCATCATCTGAGATCAGGTTTTTATAAAAATTTCGCCTGCGGTGCACCTAAATTATTTTTGAAATCTATCGTTTCTGGGTTCGTTTTAAAAAAATTGCCTACGACATTCTGTTGATTATTAACATTTCTAAAAATGTCTGAAAAATGCATTATGTTTAAAAAATACATTCTCTTAATTGTTATTATTTACACCGTTACAATTTTTTTAGAAAAGATATCTGAAATCCATCATTTCTGCCTAGTTTTTTGGAAAAATTGCTATTTAAAAAAAAATGCCTATGGCATTCTCTTGAATATTAATATTTCTAAGAACGTCTTTAAAAATACATTTTGGCTAGTTTTTTTTTAAATTTCGCCTACGGCGTTCTCTGAAATATTTGGTAAAAATTTATAAAAAAAAAACCAGACATTTGCATAATAAAGCAATGTGAACAAAAACCTGATATTTGCACGTGAAAAAAAGTTAAAAATTGTATACAGCAGAAATTTACTGTTTTTTTTTTTTTAAATTCCTATATCCTTTTTCATTTTTCCTATATTTCCTATATAATTCGACCTCCGTACTGCTTGACAACCTGACAGTGACATTTTCCCGAAGTGCAATGATTCCACGAATCACTTTCCAATGAAATTTGGCCATTGGGGAACTGCGGGACCTTGTCGGGACCAATATCCTCAATGTCTTCCTCTTCTCGTTACAGGGCTACTACTTGTACCTGTACGCCGGCAGTATCCTGTTTCTGGTCTACGCCTACTCCTTCCTGCTGTCCAAGCCGGATGGCAAGAAGCTCGGCATCCGGCATCTCTGCTTCAACAAGATGGGCGCCGCGGCCGGCATGGCCAACAAGCATCCGAGCCACAGCATCGCCAAGGAAATGAGCTTGCGGAAGCGGAGGATGCAGGAAGACGGTCTCAACTGCGGCAGTTTCTATCTGAGGATGGGTGCCGTTGGTAAGCCGCGTTGACAATAACCTTCCCCAATGACGGCTGATTTCCTGACATTTCTGACATTCCAGCTTCCGGAAGACAGTAGCCAAGGGGGTTGCGAGCAATAGAGCATGTCACCAAGTAACCAGTATTTAATTTAAACTTCCTGAACGTTGTCGGGAATTGCCCCGATTACGGCATTTAGAGGACCATGAGTCGCTGCAAACCGGCCTTGACCCGGCCGCAATAAGGATGCAGTTTGAGCTGCGTAAATTAAGCGCTCCTCGCTCCTCTGTTAATATGGGACATCCCGGTAGATATGGGAGAACCCGGTGCAAAAACGTTGAGTAACTTCACGCAGAAGCGTGACCATAAAACTTCGGAAAAAATTAGAGAATGTCTGTGAAATGAAACAGTTTCAGGGAATTCGTGAAAATTCGCGTGGCAATGCCGAGGAAATTCAGGCAGTTTGCCTTTGGGCAATTTATAAAAATGTGGGTTAAAATCCGTCAAAACCTCGAGTAAAATGCCGCATAGTGACAAATTTTCAGGGAAACCGTGATAAATTTTGAAAGTGTTAGGGCATGTCTGGGAAATTGAGGTATAGTTTGCATCAGCCAATTTATTAGTCACTGTCTTTTATGAAAATTAGGGATAAATTCAGCCACCACTGATTTGAAACCGTTGCGAAATTGCTTTAAATCGCCACTAATGTCTGCATTATTTGTCCTCGGCAGCTTTCGGCATTGGCAGCATGATATACTCGGGCTTGGAGTTTGGGCAGTTCTTCGAGCTCGATCCCAAGTCGGAGTGCTACAGCATCCTGGCGGCCGTGACGCCCTGCACTCAGATGGCTTTCATCTTCATCCAGCTCTACTTCATATTCATGAACTCGAAGGTAATTAGTTGAGTTTGATCTCGTCGCACAATGCTTTATTCAGGGTTCCCACTTTCTGGAAAGTCAGGGAATGGCATTGAAATGAATAAATGTCAGATAATTCGTCAAAAATTCATGAAATTCTCAGGGAAATTAACATAGTTTACTGTTTTTTAAAAGCAATTTAAAAAAACTAACATACATCATTTCAGAACTTTTTTCTTAGCAAATTTACGAATAGAATTTTTATTTTAAAAAAAGTTGCCACGCTGCATTCTCTTAATTAATATTTCTCAATATTTTGTTTCCAAAAATGTTGCCTTTTTATATCAACATATAGACTAAAACCTATCATTTAAGACATATTTTTTTTAAATTCACCTATGGCGTTTTTGGTAGTATTAATATTTAATAACATTTCTAAGCTCCGCAGACGTCGGTACTGTATTGTTGAAATATGTGTATTTTTCACAAAAATTGCCCGTTATACATTAGTTACTTTACTATTAATTTCAGTACCGATTATTAAAATTCATTACTTGGAATCTAATTCGCCGAAAATTGTGGTCTAATGTTGTGTAAAATGACAGGGAATGTCAAGGGTAGTCAGGGGGACATCGATTTGAGAGTTTGAGTGGGAACCCTGTTATTCCTTTCGTTGCTAATCCGGCCTTTGAACAACCCCGTTGCAGATGTGCATCTACAAGTACAAGAACATCGCCAGGTTCGGGCTCATGCACATGGTGGCCACCAACCTCTGCGCCTGGCTCTACGTGCTAGTCGAGGAGTCCAAGCACGAGATCCTGAAATTCACCGACCCCAGCCACGGCGGTGGCGGGCATCATTCGGACCCGCACGCCGTCACTAATTTCACCAACGGTGAGTAATTCAGTTTGCCCGGATCCTGTACCGTGGCTACACTTATCATAAACCAGGTGTCTACTGGACTGGAATATACTGGAAATCGTTTTTCATACTGGAATATACTGGATTTTTTTTTTGATACTGGAAATTTTTCAATTTTCAATTTATTTTTCTGAAAAATGCTCTAAAAATTCTACCACATGGCACCTTGTAAGCAATTGGCTTCTAAATGATCCCAGTGTGATACATGGCCCATGGAAATAGTTCGTTGGCTCCTACATGCTCCAATCATGCGGGTCTGGTTTAAAAAAATATTTGATATTAAGTTTCCCTAAAAATTTCGCCTGCGGCGCTGTTAAATTATTAATCCAACTAATCAAATTAATGGAAATCTGGCTAAAGCCAATCATTCGGGTCTAGTTTTCAAAAATGTCATTTTTTTATTAAGTTATTCTAAAAATTTTGTGTTCGGCGCTTTTAAATTATTAATCTTAATTTTTGTGGAAATCTGTCTAAAACCAATTGTTTGGGACTAGTTTTTTTCTAACAAAATTCGTCTACTGCGTTTATTGTTTATTAATATAAGGCCTGTTACTAAATATTTCATGCCCCGATCTCGAAAAATGCTTTATCTGCCCCTGGTGAGCATATAATTGACATATAACAATTGTATTTTTTATACTGGAAAATACTTGAAAAATGAAATTACAGTTCAGTAGATACCCTGTTTAAAAACCAGCTCAACGGATTGAACTGAATGCCTCGTGTGATTTCCCTTGCAGGCAGCACGGGCCACCACCGCAGCATCCGCGGCCTCAGCGACAGCATGGGCTTCCAGTGCCGCCGCGTCAACATCATGGGCCAGCTGGTTCAGGACGTGAGCCCGTTCCTCTTCCCGTGCACCATCGAGTACAGCCTTATCTGCGCTGCCATCCTGTACGTCATGTGGAAGAACATCGGCAAGCGCAGCCGCGGCACTCGGCACAGCAGCTCGGTGAGCAGCGAGGTATCCTCGTTCCCGTCCCGCCGCCACCACTACAGCGTTGACTGCGCTCACGCCAACAAGGGCCTTTTCACCGGCATCCTGGTTCTGGTGCTGGCAATCATCAGCCTGATCCTTTTCTTCGTGCTCATCAACAAGCCCGAGTACAAGCACCTGGCCGTGCTGGAGGCTCACATCTCTGAGCTGGTGCTCTACTGCCTGAACACCATCGCTGCGGTGGTTGCGCTGATGCAGGTGCGGGAGCTGCGCTACTCCGCGCATCACTTCGTTGAGCTGGACAACATCCTGCTGATCGTGGCCCAGACGGGGGTCTACCTGTTCGCCATCTTCTGCGTCATCGGCGGTCACTTCACCATCAGCCGCAACACGGTGCTGGTGCTGCTCACCGCCCTGGCCAACCTGATGCAGGCCACGGTGCAGACCATCTTCGTGCTGGACGCCTCGCGGCGCTACGCATCCACGGCCGACCAGGTGCGACGCAAGCCCGGCCGCGAGATGATCACCTTCCTGCTCGTCTGCAACTTCGCCATGTGGGCCATCAACTCGCTGGAGACGCGACGCTCCGACTCAAACCCCGTGCAGCTCAACTTCTACGGCTTCTGGGCGTGGACCATCATCTCGCACATCAGCACGCCGCTGGCCATCTTCTTCCGCTTCCACTCCACCGTCTGCCTCTGCGAGATCTGGAAGAAGCTGTACAAGCTCAAGGCCGAGCAGGTGTGAGCGCTGACGGGCCCTCGTCGCATATTTTCCGTTATTGGAAAATAAAGCTAACGGTGTATATCAACATCAATGCGGACGTTGGAAAGAATCTCTTTGGGAAGATGCCGTGGAGCCGGCCCGAAGCCGCAGATGTGCGCGATGCGCTGTGGACTCGCGGTCATCAGCGCCGCCGAGCAGCCAACATCGGCTTTGAAGTGAGTAGCTGTCTCGGTACTCTTCGGCTCTAGTCTTGAGGATCCTACAACTTCCATAGCTGTCTCGGTGCTCTTCGGACCTAGTGTCTTGAGGTTCGGAAGACTTCAGTTCAATGTCTCGAACCTTAATGCTGTCTTTTGGAAGAGAATTCCAACGTCTAATGGCATGCAAAAAGTACAAGCTTGGAGTTGAATTTACAGAGTAGCCGAGCATTGATGGCCGTTGAACTCCAACCTTATGGGCAATGTGGACTCCAGACCTCCCACCTACATCACGACCCGACATTGTCCATGACAGAAGTGCGGAGTGCCGTGAGGTGTCGAGAAGATTTAATCTGAACATAAGACTAACCCTGTTTGTCGGAACTGAATTTCGGTGCTCGCATATCTCTTTCGAACATTGTCCAAGGACAGACTTTGTGAAGTGACTCCTGCTCTTCGGTTTTGTTCGAAGAGCTATAGAAAGTTTTGTAACTGTCACGAACGTTTATTGCGACTGGATTTTTACCGCGGTTATTTATAATAATTGTCTGAACTTTTCGAAGAAGCATGATCATGGTAATTGGTCATAAGTCAGGATGGTGAATTCAGGAATAGTGAACCAGTATTTTGACAAAAGTTCGTCCATTGATGCCATGAAATAAGACGGTGCAAGCTTGTGGTAATGATAATATTAGTAAGTTGGAAACCTACCTGAGATTGATCGGTAGAACCAGCGATGCATTTTCCCAAAATGTCCGTGGAGTCAATTCCGATCCGAGGTGTTGGAAAAGCACAGCAAACTCCATTTTGTATTAATCCTCCTTTTCAGACATGTTGCAAGGTGTTGAAAAAGTGCAGCAAACGCTATGTTGTATTTATCCTCCTTTTCGGGCATTTTCTTCACCCTGCATGAACACCAACAATGCGGGTTATTAATTTTCACAAAAACCAATGGCATGCACTCTACACTGTACTCTACTGATCCTAATCAGAGTAGTTTGCATTTTACTAATATTATCAACCTGATTCGAACCTATGAAAAAGTCTTTTTGGCTTTTCATATTTTCTTAACTAAAATCATCACTCAACATATGCTCAATAGTCAGAACCTATACGTTCTGATCATGACCTCAGCAGCCGACTCGATCTATGCAAAAATCGAGCAAATCCGTATTTTTCTATAATCCGATATACCTGTAGGTGACTGTAGTGCAGTCAGTGCGGTGCCGTACACGTGTGTCCTTCGTGAACCCATTTTTATACTTGGGAATTTTTAAACAGATGAAATTTTTTAACTTGAGAGAGCTGTACATTTTTGACAACTTTTACAGTTTTTTACTAAGCTTGTACAACTGTACACTGTACAGAAAAATCGTGCACTTTTTCAAAGATTTGTCTTCCCCAGAACTGCCATTCAGTTTTATTTCGAGGGGGTGGCAACTTAAACTTATGACTGAGAACTTCAGCCTGACTTCAGACTTCAATGACCACATTGGAACTTGAAGGACTTCAGCGGGACTTCAGTTGAGGGAAGTTGAGACAGTTCCACGTGCTCCCACAAAGTCCCATTGATTTCCTAACAGTCCCATTGAAGTTCTGGAAGTTCCAGTGAAATCCTGGAAGTCCCATTAAAGTTCTGAAAGTCCTACTGAAGTCCTATAGTAGCCACACAACAGACCAGAAAGTTCCACTAAAGTTCTGGAAATCCCATTAATGTCCTAGAAGCCCCACTTAAGTTGTGGAAGTCCTGCAAGTCCCACTAAAGTCCTGAAAGTCCTTCAAGTCCCACTAAAGTTCTGGAAGTTCTGACAATCCCACTAAAGTTCTGGAAGTCCTTCGAGTCCCACTAAAGTTCTGGAAGTCCTGCAAGTCCCGAAAAAGTTCTGGAAATCCCATTGAATTGAATTCAATTCAACTCAGTACCCTACAGTCAGTAATTTAATACCATGCGGTAGGGGGGTTAGTCCATCAACCCAAATTAAAATTCGGTGGGTACCACCGAGACATCATTGTCAAATTGGATTTCTTGAAGCAAAAGGCTATCCTTTGGAAGAGAATTCCAAAGTCGAATGGCATGCAGAAAGTAAGACCAACAGTATAATAAGTATCGGTATGGGCATGCAATTCCATAAGCGGATATTGGCATGACAAGTTCTACCATGCACCTCGGTGGTTTCGTTTAAAAATTCCTTCCACCAAATTAGCATTTTGGGGTAAAGTAAACTTTTCAAAAAGATTCATGCTAAAAGCATCCCGTCTGGATCTCAGTTGAAGTTTTGGAAATCCCATTAAAGACCTGAAATTCAAACTGAGATCCTGGAAGTCTCATTCAAGTTCTAAAGACCCACTGAATTCCTGAAAGACTCACTGAACTTCTGCAAGTCCCACTGACACATCCTGTGAGTCCCACTAAAGTCCCAAAAGCCGCACTGGATTCTATTAAGTCCCAATTCAATTCCCTTGAAGTCCCAAATCCCTACAAAATCCTGTGAATGACACTGGACTTGCCTTCATTACCAGTGACTTAAATTTACGAACCTTACCTTAGACTTTTATGACTTCAAAATGACTACAACGATTTCAACCAACTTGTGAAGTCTTGTTCACATAACTTCCCAAGTCGTCACCCCCTCGGCATTTCCATAGATAAGTAAAGGTAACTTTACTTCAGTCGTAAGCCCAAAAGCACAAGATCGCTATCTTGACCTGGCCATTTTGTCTGATTTTGTAACGAGTCCTATTTTACAGGTGGTATTTTAGCGCACCGAAACTGATGTATCGGTGTCGCTCGAGCACAACCAATCGATGTAATTGCACCTTGTATAATAAAATCAATTTGATAATTACGTCGCTAAATAGTAGTTATGGTGGGCTAGGCTGCTAGGCTAAGTTACTGTACCTTGGGCAGAAATGCATTTTTGCTCGGCAGAAAAAATCAAAGAAAAATTCGCACTTACCGATTGTCATACGCAGTGGCAGCCTTCGCCTCAGACGCAGATGAACGGGTTGATAATTCCGGATGATTTGGTGCGGAAAAAACTTGATTAATTTCATCAAAAATCAGACAATTTTGTCGAATTTCTTCGTTTTCGTTTCTATAGAACGGAATGGCGAAAATCGAACATGGCGGTGCGCGTGCTTCCTGTCACCAGAGGGCGTGTTGGCGCCGACGCTAGCGCCATCAGCAGGAAAATAAGGAAACTAGATTCGCATTAAAAGAAAGAATCTAGCATTGCACAAACGATCTCATTGGCTCGTTTTGGAGTCAACCAATCCAATTAAAATCAAATCAATGCCAAGGGTTGCCCATAAATGTGTGAAACTTATGAAATAACTAGTAAAAATAATGCAAAAACTCGTCATGTAACGATGCAGGCGACGGTCATATAATTTATTAATTTATAACATTTGCAGTTCAACCGATACAAATTCTGGGACACGATATTCCACTGATAAATAACCACGATCAACGTACGTAATAATTAAAATGGAGAGATTTAAAGTTATGAAACACATCGATAGATGAGAAATCGGCATTTTTTTGTCATAAGGGCACGAGGAAATGGTTTTTCATTTGTTGGTATAAAAATCACGTCATTTTCAAACACGTTTCTAAATTAGTAACAAACTTTCACTCAGTGAGGTACGACTGTAAACTCAATCTTGAGTTTATGGTCGACCCTCGACTTAAGGTCGGATTTAAACGCCTCTTAATTAAACATGATTAAACAGATCATCATTTAACATATCTTCAATATTTTGTTCCCACCATGAAGAATTTCATGCAAAAAAAATCTAAAAAAGTTTGAAATTTCAACTTGAAAACCAAATTTTTAAAAGTTTGCAAATAATTCGTAAACACAATCGTGATTGGTTGAAATATGACGTCACGTGGTGCGGCAAAGTTGAATTATCGATCACCAGTGTTTAATTCGAAAATAACTTTGTTATAAATAATACGTACGTGTGAAAATTTCACTTTTCATCAAATTTTGAAAATCAAAATTTCAAAATTACGAGCTAAATTGAAAATATAATTTATTTTTCAATAAGTTTTCAAAATCAAACTTCCAAAATTACGAACTAAATTGAAAACTCAATATATTTTTCAGTAAGTTTTCACAATTTAACTTAAAAAATTACGAACTCAATTGAAAACTCAATTTTCAATAAGTTTCCAAATTAAACTTAAATATTTGAAAACTCAATATATTTTCAATAAGTTTTCAAAATTAAACTTAAAAAATTACGAACTCAATTGAAAACTCAATATATTTTTCAAGACGTTTTCAAATTAAACATCCAAAATTACGAACTAATTTGAAAACTCAAAATGACATGAATTTCAAATTTTAAATTTCTTAAAATCACTAAATTTCCAAAATACGCACTATTTATAAGAAGGAGATATTTTCGTAAATTGCCAGTTGAAGGTCTATTCAAAAACCAGCATGTCAGAATGTCCTGAGGATATCAAAATATATATATATTTATGCGAGATAATAATGATATCGATCGATAAACAAAAAATAAACAATTTTTCTTCAAAAAAAAAATAAATTGCGGCAAACTTGGTGAAATTGGTGAAAATAAATGCAATTATCGTGCAGAGACCCTCTTAGTGGTTTATGTTACAGAAACAAAAAAATTTGATAAGTTAATTTTGGAATGTTCAGAACCACCGATGGAATATTTGACGTCATTCGTATTGTTGTTTTTAGGACATGTGTGGACAGCGCATATTACAGGCACGTAAGTCCAAAATTGATTAAATTGAGAAAAATCATGAAACCAAAGCTCAGGTATGTTAAGAGAGTCACAAGCCCGACAAAACTGGCTTTTCATTATTTTGTCCAATTATTTCAGACGAGATAATTTAAAATTATACTTCCCAGTTATATTTTTAAACACTTGTTCAACACTGAAGTATTTAAAATATGCTTTTGAATTATTTTGTACCATATATGAAAAATAATCCTCGAAAATAATTCAAAATAAGTCCCACAAAACAGTTCATTAATTTAACATTGAATTTTTGAAATATTACACCGTCTTAATTAAGACAACATAACTCAAAATATACTTAATTATTTTTTGCAATTATTTCAAGCAAAACAAATGCAAATTACACTTCCGAGTTATATTTTTATGCAATTGTTCAATGCATTTTTATGTAATTTTTGAAGTTTTACACCGTATTAATTCAGACGAAATAAATCAAAATGTACTTCTGAATTATTTTATGCAAGCATTTCAAGTAAAATAATTAAAAAGTATACTTCTGAATAATATTTTTTGCAATTGTTCAATGCATTTTATATCGAAGATAATCCAAAACAAGTACCGCGAATCAGTTTTCATTGTTATAAAATTGAATTTTTGAAATAATACACCATATTAATTCAGACACAATAAATAAAAATATACTTTTGAATTGTTTTGTGCGCCTATTTCAAGCAAAGTAATTCAAAATTATACGTCTGACATTTTTTTTATGAAATTGTTCAATGCATTTTATGTATTTTTATGTAATTTCAAATTTTACACCGTATTAATTCAGACAAAATAAATCAAAATATACTTTTAAATTATTTTATGCAACCATTTCAAGCAAAATAATTGAAAAGTATACTTCTGAGTTTTGTGCAATTGTTCAATGCATTTTTATGTATGTGCAACATATGCAAAATAATTCAAACTCATACCCATTGTTATTTTTGATGCAATCATTTCATACAAAATCATCTCTGATTTTCTAAATATTTCAAATAATTATTTCAAGTGAAATAATTCAAAATTAGGCTATCCTGAAAGGTTTTATAGATTACACCATTGTTTTGTATAAAATAATTGAAAAGTCCAATTTGACTTTTAGGCTACAAGTTTAGCCATAGAAGACATTTTTTCTAAAATAATACGGACATGTATTAATTTAAGAAATTTGATCGTAAAGCTTATGACCCTCTTGTACGGCGATTTAACAGTCTAGCGAAGACATACATTTGGTGACATTTTGTTAAAACTTTGCATAACCATTCCCCGTTGAAAGTGGTCATGCACTTCGAGGAAAATTTTCGAGATGTGAAATCAAGTAAAAAATACTTCAAGAAAAAACTCAATGTGTTTTTTTGGGAGAAATACCATAATTTTTTTTCAGATTTTGCGCTACGGGAATTATTTTTTAAGTGGACAAAAATGTGAATTCACCGTCAAACAGGGTGTACCAGCAACGGTCAACCGAGTTGGACACAGGACACCGAAACCGGGCAAAGGTCCAGCTTCGGACCCGAACCAGGGTGGCAAACAAGTCCTAAAAGTCCTAAATATTCAGAAAAATCCTAAATACCATAAACAATTGAAGAATTGTCGCAAATTATTATAATCCTTATACCAATTCAGTGTGAAGATGGTGGGAATTATAAAAATGTCTTTAATCCTTTTTGCTGGACAAGCTTATGTTGAACATGGTTTTTCAGTAAATAAGCAGTACCTAGCTGATAATCTTTTAGAGACGAGCCTTATTTCGCAAAGGTTGATTTGTGAGTTTGTCCGAAAGAATGGAAATGATGTTTGAAAAGTTGAAGTTACCCTACAGTTATGATGACTGCTATATGCTCTGCGAGCCAAGTATGAAGAAGGTCAGACAGGAAAAGGCTATGGAGAAAACTGTTGAGGAAAAATTGTTCATGGTAAAACAAAAGGCCCAGGATGATATCCATGCAAGAGATTGAGGAAAAGAAGAAAAAACTTGTTCATGAGAT
>JAQGAF010003529.1:0-17223 GCA_034687865.1 Kryphioiulus occultus
TGATGGACTACACCCCCTACCACATGGTATTAAATTACTGACAGTAGGGTACTGAGTTGAATTGAATTGAATTGAAAATTGACACCCCCTTAATGTGTGCCATCAGTGATTGCTAATGGTTGCGTATAGGTAGGGATTGCCCACCTTCAGAGGCCATAGAGAAAGTGGAGGGAGTGCGTGGGAATAAAAGATACATCGCCATCAGCCTTATTTGGAAAGGATGCGCCATTATTTACTGGTTGACAAATGCTTCTTCATTCTTCACGGAAAATTGATACCTGTACATGTATCTGCTCTAATGGAAGATAGCAGAAACCCTGTCTAATTTATATGCGCCATGCAGTCACAGGGGGCTGTTGAAGCAAGTTCATAGCCGTTGTAACTAGCGCTTCCGGATTCTCGAATGCCGAATGCGGTGTTCTCGAGTTATTCCGGAAGCGGAACTGTCTTCAGGATGAGTTTGTGATCCCGCTCTGGCGGAGCGGAAAATTTCCCCACGAGCCCAAATCAGAGGAAACTGCAATATTGAATGCCAGATGTGTGCTTGTCAAAAAACGACAAAGGAAAATTGTAGCTAAATGAGAAAATAAGAGTGTCCCATCAGTCATTTCGCCTCAGGTTCCCTGCTCGCTACATGTACATTACTTCCATCCAGTTATAGTAACCGTACGAACGCTGCGATTTAGCCAGGGAAAAATCAATGCCTCAATTACTGAGTTGGGTTGTTTATGGAGTCGTCACAACAAAGCGGGCACAGTTTATAGGATGATGTAGTGCACGACAGTTGTAAGTTTTTTCGCAGAAGAGTCATCATCGAAAGTCAAAAAACCCTGGTGGGATATTAGATCGCTGTAACAAAATGCCACGAGCACGCAGTTTTTCAACCATTTCTTGCTCAATTTTACTTTTTTGCTCAGTATTTCAAAAGCAAGTACCACGAATTTATGTCATCAATTGAGAACTCGTTATTTTTTTCACAACCAGAAGTCATTTGCTTCGTTAGAAATTTAACAGGGTTCCCAAAGCTTTTGCAGCATAAAATCACCTGACTTTTCCAGTTTCACACACCATAAATTTTGTTTCCCCATGACCGTTAGGGTTTCACCATAGGTTTCACCCTTAAATATACTGTAAATGATACTTTGAATCAATATCGCCATTGATTTAACCAGAAAGATAATTGTTGAATTAGTATAACAAATGTATCTACAAAACATTAAAATAACTACATAGTCGAATGCAGTGTTTTAATTCAGAGTACTCAGATGCTCCGAATTTATTTTCATTTGGCTGTACTTGTAATAAAAAATTAACAAGCAAGCAGCTTTTCAAACCATTACATGAATTTTACCTTATCTTTCCCAACATTCTAAAAAGGCTTTAGCAGCAATTGACAAATTCCACGAATTTATCTCATCAACTCGCTATTTTTTCGTAGCATGATGTCACTTGCTTCATTAGAAATTTAACAGGGATCCCACAGCTTTAGTAACAAAATCCCCTGACTTCCCCATGTTTCCCATGATAAAAATTGTATTTTCCCATAACTTGTAGGGTTTTCATATACACCATGCAAGATTAAGTGAAAAAACATTTATATTCAATATAAATGTTTTGAATCAACATAGCCATTAACTAGAAAGATAATTGCTGAATTCGTATTAACAAATGTAATCATATAACATCAAAATATGTAGTGTTTCAATTCGGGGTAATCAGATGCTCCGAAATCATTTTCATTTGGGCAAACTTCGCCAAGGCAACTTTAAACATTTAAGGTTCTCGACTGAAAATATCATTCAAACTTAGGAAATCCTCTGACCTTTTCAAACATTTTCAAAATTCTCATGACTTTCCCAGGTTCCTAAGTCAGTTTAAAGTTCCCTGTGGGAACCCTGATTTAATAGCGGAATTTAATAAAAATTTGCCCAACATTAGCACAAACAGTATAACCAGTAGTTTTAAAACGTTGCCTAATGACAGCGCGATTTTGGCAGCAACCAGAAACGCTTTCGAGGGAAAAAATCGAACGAATAATCGAATTTGACGAGGTTTCCTGAATCAGAGTCCATGCAGAAGCCAATAAAAAGTGGCCTATTGCCCACATTATTTAATCAAGGTTGCTAATGAAGTCTGCCGGTAATTGAATCGCTCAGGCCATTGTTTTCCCTGCCGAAAGACCCCAAAACACGCTGAAAGTACGCTCGGCCTAATGCGATTATTTTCCATTACGAAAGCGGATCTCCTCTAATTGAGACTCAATTTATTTTGCTGGTGACGTTTGAATTTTATGGGACCTACAAAAATCAGTCGAGAGGAAATCGTTTAGCCTCGAAAAGCTGGCTTCCGGCAGAGAGCTGTTGCTCCAATGACTACACCAAAACAACCGGAAGCAGGGTTTAGGAGTTGATAGAAAATTACCTCAACGAGCAGCACCATAATACGTTGAAATAAATATTCCTTACGTACAAGGCAGAATGTTACTTGAGCTTGGTATTGAATTATCTGAATGACTTTTGGGCGGAATGAGCGGATTTTTCCTAAATGGACATTTATGGGAAATTAAATTGGCATACAAAGTTTGGGAAAGAAATCCAAAAATTATCCAAAACACTCCACATTTTAGCATACAGGCCATACATGTACTTCATTCCAGCATCGCCTCACTTACTCTAATGGTCGATCAAAAGTAGTTTTTGAATTGATAGTAATTTCCTGTCCTTCATAATTATCCCATTATCCAGACTACCCCATTACAATTATCAACACTCGAAGTTTGTTTGCTGTCCCAAGATCAAACTTATCACCTATTTTATTTGCATTTCTAGAATCATCAGTATCACTTACACTTATAACGAAATTAATCAGTAACACTTAATTATACACTTACACGCATGCACTTAAGACGACGTCTAGCAACACGTTTAGCAGAATTTGCTGTAACCATGTTCAGGGGTGTAGAACTGGTTCAAGGGCCCTGAAGAAGTGAGACCTTAAGATCCCTGTGACCCTGTTTGAAGATGGAAGTAGCACACCCGATCTCTACTGCATCTTTTCAACTGAAACAAAGTTCAGAATCGATCAGTCACGCATCCGTTGTTCCCGACATGCCTGACGAGCACAGCCCCCATTTTACAGAGGCTATGATGACTTAGCATCGAAGGACGTATCCTTATTTGATACCTGAAGAGGGTCAGTAATCCATTTTGATACCATGGAACAGGATAGGGCCAACATTTTTATCCCACATGACTGACATATCCTACACGCTGCCGCAACAAAAACCCAATTTCACATGAAAAGAAAACCATCGATAAACCCGCTATTCAAAGAAGTCATCGAAGTGTTGAGACACAACAGTGATTCCATCTCAAAATTTTCGCTGCAATCACAACTATGCCACCAGCTCTTGGCTTCGTACCAACAAACTGTCATTCTCAACGCCCTCAGAACAGCCCTGGGTCACGTTGATTCACTTTCTGCCATCGCCCCAAGCCCAGCACCAGAAGACAATGGATTTTTAGCGTAATTCATTCCAGAACGACCCTGCAGGACAATCCCTTCTCGACTCCTTTATGTTCCCCATTAACCTCCATCGTTATTTTGCGTTGATGAAGACGTCGGCTTACAGATATAAGTTGCTAATGCGCCACGTAGCGTTCTGGGCCTAGTCCCAGGGCCATTAGGCACGAAGCTACATTATAGTCAAAAGTTATCAGCTCGGCAGCAGGCATGGATAGAAATTCTATCCATTGTTATCGATATCAAAGCGGGCTTATTGTTAATTCCCAATGTGCCAAGCAGCGACGTGATTGGACATCAAGAAGCTGCCAGAACGGGCGAAGCACTGAGGCATGCACAAAATGAAAATTCGTGCCTTTCCTATTGATTTCACATTAGAAACTCACCTTCTTTCGGGTCGCATCAGCTTTCAATTTCGGATATCGTCTGCCCTTCCCTTCGTGTCTGAATTACATTTTGTGTGTCTGCTGCATTGTGCACTCAGGCGCACGTTTTGACCTATGGCCACTCGAGTTCCAGATAAATGCAAATTCGCGGCTTCCTTTGAACGTTGAAATTTAGAAATCCACGTAGTTATGATCCCGTTACCTCGCAGAAAAGTAATCTACCGTCTTAAGATGTTCGGTGCATGCACGATTTAGCTACGCTACGGAATATGCCCTGCTGCTGCCCTGCTCCAGCATATACTGTAGAAGCCATGAGTAAGTGGACTTCTCATAACAGCTTGTAGGCTGGCAGTGATTGCTTACGGTTAGGGCAGGCAGAATAAAGAAATTACATTTCTGGTTTGTGTAGGATAGGACAGGTTATGGTAAACAAGCAAACAGACCGCTAGATGCCATGGAATAAGGAAATTACATTTCAGGAGTGGTGGCATAGGACAGGTTATGGTAAACAAGCAAACGGACAGCTAGATGACATGGCAAAAAGGAGAAGCCATTTGTACAACTTAAAAGTGGGGATAAGAAGAAGATGCCAAAAGTGTTTCAAAAGAAGTTGGGATTTGTTTAGAGTGTAGGGTTGAAATATTTTGGGCAAATAATATGCCATATTAAATCCTATAATTTTTTAAAGTCGGGTATTCCCATCCCAACTTGTCCACCATATTTTAGATTTTCCTCAAATTTGAAATGTAGATCGGGTTCCTACTTAAGGTTTTGAATCCTCAAGGGGGTTCCCCTAGAAATGAAATCTTCAACTTCCCGGACTTATTCCGATTTAAAAATTTTCCCTGACCTCCCGGAGCACTGAAAATGCAAAAATATGACATGGCAATGTAAAACTGCTTGTTATAGGGGTTGATTCTTTTTTTTTAATTTTCTTTCGCATAACTATCAATGCGAAATCTGTTACTGATTTGTTGAATTCCGGGTTTTCCTGCGAAAGTTACCAGTAAACCTTCAGACTTTAATAGTGTCCAACATCCTGAAGACAAAAATAAACGCTTCCAAAATCAACTTTAATGGCTTAAGATGCTTTAATGTGCAAAAAAGTTTGAAATCTGTGGCATTGAAGAACATGAAGACAACCTCCTTTGCTTCATTTGAGTTGGAATAATACGTAATTTACGAGCTAGTCAGTCTTTATAATACTGATATTTGTTTTGTATATTATCAATTTTCTAATTGACTTCACTTTGGATTTCATTGGACACCAGCACAGAAACTTTGTGAATGTCTATACAAAACGCGTCCTACATCACAGTAGTTGAACAAGTCAATCCTAAAGTGCGTTTCCCCTTCAATTACTCATTTTGATGTATACACATCAGTGTCATGCTCGTCACGATCGAAGGAGGACGTCTGAATATTTATTATTGAAGATTAGTATGCTTTACAAGCCACTCAACCATTGGCGCTTGTCTCCAGCTCTTAAGAGCAATGTGTTTCAGATTCAATTTGACAAATCAAATTAAGACGGCAAGACAATAAAATGCTCACAACTTCAGAACACCACAAAATTCGCACAACTGTTCTAAAGTTACAATTAATCAATGATCTCTTCCATCGAGTTCATAAGTTTAACTTTTCGAACATTATTTTTAGTTTTTAAGAGGACATATTCCTGAAATTTTCCATAACTGTATGATTTCCAAAGGGCTCTGTGGTTTGACTTTGCATGTACAGTATACCAATTTGCTAAAGAGTGACATTTTATACCAAGTGGAATTTCCCAAGTGATTGGTGATATGCTCGACTTCAGCAAGCAATCTCCTTATAAATATTCGCATCAATATCTTCAATACACAAGGTGCGTCAGATAAGAATGCAAAAATGGAACATTGCCAAATACATGTAGTGCCATCGATTTACTGAACTCTTTGGTTGGATCACAGAATTCTTGAAATAATCGATTCTACGAATTTGGAATCTTGAAACTTGATGTCCAATGCCACAGAAATGGCGCAGAATTGCAGAATAATATTTTGAATTACCTAGTAAAAAACTAAACGTCCTTGATAGTTTCTGAAGATAATGTAATTTCCCACTCCACCCTAGAACCCACGACCCTCATCTTGACAAAGGTCCTTAGCTCCACGTGATGGCAGCTGATGGTAAAATTATTGTTCCCAAAGGCATCATCCAAACCACCACCAAAACGGTTGCTGCTTCGTCATCCTCTGATGCCAATTCTTGCCTGCCAAAGTGACATCAATCAATAGGAAAATCGCACCTTTGCGTTCTCTGGTTGAAGCATTAGCAATAAGTGCGAAGATCGCACATCGATAACAAATCACGCCTTAGAGGTTACCTAATAATCGACATATTGCTCTCAAAGTCACAATGAATGGTTTTTTCAAATGAGCGTCTCACAAATAATGATTTCTTAAAATGTTCCAGATGTACTTCAGAATGAACCCTGCTTCAAAAAGCTTGACGGTGACTTTTTAGCAGATTAAGTTTTAGAGTTAATGTCCCTTTTTTTGCTTTAATATCTCTTGGGTCGGTCGTAAGGAAAAAAGCTGCGTAAATGTCACCGTCGACGAGTGTGGATTACGGGTATTCAGGCATAAAGAAATTATCCGTTAAACCATAGCTCATAATAATAATAATAATAATAATAATAATAATAATAATAATAATAGTGATAGCAATAATAATAATGATAGTAATAATAATAGCGATAGTAATAAGAAGAAGAAGAAGAATAAATGTTCATTCCAAGGATGTAGAAAAGGGAGATGAGGGTTGCACTTAGGCAATGTCCCTTAATAGTGTTCACGGAATTATTATTATTATTTCTACAGAAGTTTAACGAATATATACTAGACATCATTAATGGTAGTGAAATTTATAAAACCCCAAGCTACCCCTAAAATCCCAAGCTACATTCTTAATATTTGCGTTAAAATGTAGTTTATGTTGAAAATACTGGATAGGGTTCCCATTGCTCCATATCACTATTTTAGAATATAATCACTTTTTAGAATCACTATTTTAGATTTTAGAATAGAAGAAATAAAACAACACAAATATCCCTATGGCTGAGATCAATAATTCAAGATTACTAATGGTGAAAGTTTCATTTGTTAGTAAGAGGGGAAGGGGGGATTTGGATCCCAATTCCATTTGGTCGCCTAAAGTTGTCCCTTACTGGGGGTCCAATCTCAAGGGTTCAATAGACCAGATGTTTGTGGTTGCTGGACTATACCGATATGTTACCAATGTTGTGAATCTGAAATTTTAACGAGTTTATATTATCAACGCAATATTGTCCCTGTTCTTTCAACCCTCTTCAAGTCAGAACACATTAAGGAACTCTGTTTTTACCTTCATACAGTATGTCAAATCGATAGATTTTCAAAACGGATCATATGGAAGCTGTGTTAGCAAAAACCAGAAACAGGGAATATTTAATGTGCCAAATACGGTACTGAAACATGGTCCACGTGGGACTGAGTGTCCTTGATCTCCAACAATATTATTAAAAAAGGGATTTTGACATATTTTAGTCGACGAGGAAGAATTTACGCACCTTTTGACATTGATGTAGCAGTTTTACTGATTTTTACTGATTTTACTGAGTTTTATGCGAGATGCTGAAAATGTAAATATCGTGTAAAGTTACATGCTTCGCTAAAACCATGCGACAACAATACAGGGTTCCGACCAAAATTTGCAACTCGGTTTCCCGGACTTCCACTGACCAAATCTGATTAATTTCCCTGACTTATCAAAAAAAAATATGTCGCATGAAATTAAAATGAACTATTTGCAACACTACAATTATCTATATTTTTTGTATTTTCCTGTGCAACTGCAACACTTCTAGGTCGATTGCCTTTGCTGCCAACTTAGCATGCCATATACACTGTATGACCGAGTATGAGTTATTCATGACAATGTCTATTCAAGATTATATAAATTGATTAATGGTGAAAGTTTCATTTGTTAGTAAGAGGGGGGTTATATTGAAATCGATATAAGCTTACTGCACACCTAAGATAAGCTTACATGTAGCAGTAAATTTGTTCAGCCAAATACAGACAAACCAACTTAGACATAAAACAAAACAATAATTGGATCAAAAGTGGTTTAGAAAAGAGACTGTCTATGTCTATTGAGGGGCATTCCATAGTCAAAAAAAATTGAATTTGCAAATTTCTTGAATGTTTTCCCTGACGTCCACCAGATTTTCCCTAACTTAATGGACAGAATGTCAACATTTCCCTGATTTTCCCTCACCACATTTAATTTCCCTGGCGGTATGAACCCTGCAATAGCACTTGTGAATGTTTGGAGAAGGGGATATACCGAAATATGGCCAATGTTCCGACAGAGTGCACACCTTACCAACACAACAAAGTGGTATCTGGAGATGCTTGTTAGTGGTCCATCCCATTTCGAGATGCCAGCGCCATCTGTTTCGCATTCCGCGAAACTGTTAGAAAAGAGTGAGTTCTGGAAACGAAACGAAGCCAAAATTGCCATTTCGTAAAACATCCATTAGAGACGATTTATCGCTGCGTACGTTTTTTCAGCTTTTGTTCCCCAGTAAGCAAGAAGGGCCCGAATTAGACAAACAGCAGTGGCAATCGACTGGAATGCTCGCAAAACTGGAATGAATTTAGCCTTCAAAAAGCTTCATTTCCGGAACCAGCAATAATTGCTAAGTTTGGCGTGGGCGGAAGCGGGTCCCCATCCACCCGCGCATATATTAAAACTAGGAAAGCTGAACGTTAATTCTTTTGCCTAATAGACATTGTTATCAACGGGGGTAAATGCGTTTTCTTTTCATTTTCTGGCAACCAACGTCATGATATAAAACTCCACGAGCGTGCCATATTGGCCATTTGCAAATGTAGCTGCCATGAAAGAAACCATTTTAATTTGGACGTAAATAGGAAAATCCCCTTTGGCAGAGAAAACGTGATGCGACTGGGAAAAACGTCGTTTTTCAAGATTAAATCCGAAGTAATTTCCGCACGCTTAGTCAAAATTCACGACTTTCTAAAACGTCTGCTATATAAGAGCTTAACGAACCCTGTTCCCGATTCTGGAAGGGTTTGGGCGTTTTGTGATTCAAGAGCCTTTAAAAACATTGTAAAACCTGCCAAAATCAGCTTTTAAGAAACGTCAAATCAGCTTTTAAAATAGGTCACTTCGTACAGGCCACTCCACTACCGACAGTAAAAGGAAATCAAATGTACAAACGGACAAATTCAAAATCTATTACTTCACAATGAAATTGTTTGGAAACTGAACGATTTTCAAACAATTATACATGTAGGCCTATGGGGACGTTCAAGTATTGTCATCATATCAGGGGGTTGACCATATAATGGCACATTATGACAGAAGTCTGAAGTGATGAGGAGATTGGCCAAATATGACACATGATGATAGCAGTGATGAAGGAGTTGGCCAAATAATGACACACGATGACAGTAGTAAGGAGAGGGTTGGTCATATAATGGGTACATGATGACAGAAGTGAGGAGTGGGTTGTCAATTGTCAAGGTCATCATTGCCATATGCGTTATACAATGCTACAGTAGTATCAGGTTAAGAGTGGATTTGTTCGCTCTGCCCTCTGATGGACATTTTCAACCTCAATACTTGCTTTATCACAGACGTCATCTAATTTATAACGAAAGCCATTAAAGCATGCGTACGAATTGAAATTTGTGTCTTTTATATAAAAACTTCTTTCTAGATACATCATTTTCTAGGTAAGTTTTTAAGTTACGCTGAAATTATAACCAAAAACACTCAATGGTTTCATTTCAGAGTTTTTCATAATTTGGAGAATACTGGCCAGGTTTTTAAAGCCACTATATTCTTATGCAGCAGTAGTCAGGTAGTAAATCGGCTCTATAATGCCGATAGAGGGCAGAATAAAAAAGCTCAAACAAGATTAAACTACAACACTGGAAATCCAGTTTAGCAAATATAAATTGCCAACGGTGGATTTTTACATATAAAATTATTTGTGATAAAAGTATTAACTAAAATTAGTAATATATGATCAATGATTGTCATCATTACTGTAAATGATAAATACTGACATGGATAGAGGTGCGAAAATGTGCAGACAACATACTTGATCGCTCCCTAATGGAATGTGTTATTCCAGGAAACCGCAATGCTAATGTTACCAAAACGTCACCTTTTTGGGAAAGTAAATGTCTTTATATTATAAGGACCAAAACTCAAAATTTGGACCTGCAACGTTTGGATATCACAACGAAAATGTTTCCCCAAATCTTCAAAGATTCATTTTGAGATGATTACCACGCTATTTCACATGTTCACATGTTCCTTCGTGCTTTCTGCACCTTTCATTTTGCAATTTAGGGGTTCACAAATCATTCAATGTCAACAATTGGGTATAATGCCAAGGGTAAAAAACCTGACATATTCCGCCTGTTTTCCTTCATTCAATGGCGTTTACCAACTTTTACATCGTTGACAAATACGCCAATTTGTTCGAAAATATTGCTTGATGTGCCCATCCTTCATTCTTCCAATTCTGGTGACGTCAACCCAGCCGGATGTTTGTTACAGCAAAGGCGACAAGATCGTCATTTCCCGTTTACGAGAAACAAGAACTGGATATAAACATCCCGTAATGCTGGGGAAAACCCCAGCTTCCACAAATGAAGGCCCTTATTTTAGCATCCTGAGGATGAGACCGACATTTTTTTCGGTGCCCTTGACAACCATGAACCCTCAAAGCCAGAAATGAGAAAAACATTTTCCATGGACCTCCATTCATCGATGTCAACACTAGGCTTCACCTGCTGCACCAGTTGGTTGACTGCGCAAGCATCATCAACGCCAGCCACGTAATCTGTTTACAGCGTCTTCCGGTCAATTGAAAGGGTAAACAAGCTGCTGATCAATTTTAGCACGACGAATTATTGAACCGATGCTTGTCAACAGCAGTTCGCTGAATGGCCTACTGCCACTTGCCAAGAGCAGGGTTCCAAACTAAGGTCTTGGAATTATAATGAGTGCAATAACCCAACCTTGGTCACTTCCAAGTCAGAGGTCGCGAAGTCAGAGGTCATAGCCCCTGGTGGCGCATTAATGCGCATTAATGGTGATTTTTTAATTTTTCGCTTAATGGAAACGTCACTTATGTTTCTTATCATGTCTCCCAACCAAACACTTCTTCAGCTCTCAATACCATGTGACACAATTATGCAATTGCTATAATTCAACGTTTTTCCAAAGATTTTCGCGAAGTTCTGGGGATAATTCTGAATCTTTCGCTTAACATCACTTATGTTTCTTATCATGTTTACTAACAAACCACTTTCTTCAGATGTAATAGGAACGTAATGGGCGTCTTAAATCGTCACCTCTATGACGATTTAATGCTCAAATACGGTATTTACTGAATTGTATCGTAATAGGCAAGTTGGTCGTAAAATGGAAATTTGCATTTGAAGAAAACGTTTTTCGTATATTAATTTTACGATTTTTAGTTGTTAACCTGGCACTAATACCTGTCAAGAAGGCTACACTGCGGTATATGCCCTGCTAATCTGCCCTGCTCCAGCATAGACATTAGTAAATAGGCTTCTCCTAACGGCTAGTATGTTAGCAGTGATTGCCCTCAATAAAGAAATAACATTTTTAAGTTAGGTTAAGTTAGGTTAAACATAAAAATGAATTCAGAAAGCGAGATCAAGTGTGCCAGATTTGCTGTGCACATTTGTAGCACGGAATACACCGTTGTATATGCAACAAGAATAATTGATTTATTACAGTTTAATCTTCCTCCAATGATTTCCAGAAGATGCAACTTATGCGATTAACCGGATCATCAATTCGACACATCTGCATTTTTCTCACTAAAATCAAGTTGTCGTTAATCCGATTATTCGAAAGCTTGTAAATCTAAATCATTGTCTGCAAATTGGGGATTAACTGCTTGCCACTTTTCGAAAATAGGATTATTAAACCTGCTTTGCAATCAAAGATTATGAAACTGAGCAAATTAAGAGAAATCTTTCGTTTCCAGTTTGATATACAGTAATAACAAGGTGTTCTGAAAGTAAATACACATATCCAATATATAATCCTTAACGCCACTGTCTTATCAAATGTCTACCCTGACATACAATTAAAATTGCAAAAACTTGTGTGACGAATGTTTTAAATTAGTACATTCAAAAATGGAATAATGATCATGACGTCTATATATACTAATCCCACAAATTGATTTTTAAGAAACTGTTAGTGTTAGAGGTACAATAAATTAATTATGAAAAATGGTGTATCTCGTATTTATGTCATGTACTTGGTTCACAGGAAGCATCAGCGGGGAAGAGCTCAATGTGTTTTCATGTACAGTGTGTCATGATGCCAAAAGATAGATCAGCGTTATGCGCAATTTAAAAAAAAATTGAATTCAGAAAAAGTTCCACACTAGAAAATCCCTCAAAGTCCATACGCCATGGGGCTTTGCTATGTAGATGCCATTTCCATTCCAGCGATTAAAGCGCCGCCTACTAGCACTCCATGTGAACCAAACAAGTAACTAACAGTTTGTTCAATTCTTAACAAATTATATTATTTTTGTTTAATTATTTTTGAAGTGAGGATAAGACTTTATGATCACCTTATATACTGTAGTACAAATCTTTCCAAAATGTCTTCGAAATTCAACATGCATTATACAAGTACTGTATACCATTAAAACACGTACAGCAGCTTGGTTTATTACCCTTGTCATCACATAAGGAGTCCATAAAGCTATTTATTACATGCATTACTTCAAGCCTTCTGATTTCTTCATCGAAATAACATAAATGTGTCAATATAATTTGTGTCATTTTTGCCTTTTTCCCTTCTCATACTCGAAATGTAGTATTGTACGAAATTTCACGACATCATATCGCAATCATTAAAGCATTCCATAAAGTAAACAGTAAAACTCGCAATAGCCAAACTTGAACGATTCGCTAAGTTCCATCGCTTTTCATTGCGGGATCCTAAGAATAAAAAAGGTTGTGAAGTTCAATGGCTATAAAGGGGGCATTGAAATATCGCATTAACCAATCGAAACCCAGTTAGTCAATTTTGGCGACAGCCCAAATGTCTCCAGCCCGATTGCTCGGCAATGACAATAAAACGGTACATCATTGTCTTTGATGGCTTTTCTGGAAGATGGTCTGGAATTTGGGAGAATGAGTGCATGCTTCTCGTAGCTTATTGCAGGCAGACAGATGAACGGCAATGGAACGAAATGGACCGTTTTAGAAACTTCGTCACAAATCAAATTAATGTTGGGGCCTGCGAGCGTTCTCAAGCATCGATGGGTTCATGCCCTAACTTCGAGCTTGCTTCAGTGCATGTTAAAGCTATCACTGCAGCTTGCACCTTTAGAAGATACCCATTGTGCTGCCATCTGGAAGACAGCCGCAGAATGTGGCGCCCTCTTGAAACTAATCACATGCCACACATGCGAACATCCTTGGAAACGGTTTTTAATTCTCAGCAGGTTGGAACAAAAAAAATGATATTGCACAAATTGCCACAAAATTGTTGTTACTCTTGCAACATCTTCGCTTCGCACAAACCATCCATAAAAAAAGAAACACTTCACATAAGTCCACTCAGACCTTTCTCAAATTGTCAAACTAAAAAAGCAAGTGTTTCCGCACGTAGTACAAACGCTCTAGATCCAGTCTCCTGGCCAGTAAGGGCAATTATAGCATGTATGAGTAATTTTGATTAGTCCAAATGGACAGGATCTGGCACAACCATACACGTACAAGGTGGGCAAGCTCCGCAAGTAAAAATCTTCCATTTTATGTACAGTTGATTAATCCAACGAGTGCACTGAGTCAATAATCCGCACAAGTGACCACAAGTTAATCCGACAGTATATAATCCAACCACGAAGTAATCCCTTAAGTCAAAGCAAAATTGAGGAGTAAGCTCACATCAACCACAAAGCCACCAAGCGAGGTTGGACGTATTCGGAGTTTTGCCTCACTTCCGAGTCAAAGGTCATTTCCTCCCTTAATTTCCCGGTAAAAAACCGCGCTGTACACTTGGCCCTTGTGGGAAAAAAACTGACTGCAAACTGGTGAAAACTGACAAATTGGCAGTAAATCGATATTCGGCGATGCTTGCTGTTCAAGGATTTGCACCAAAAGGTGATGTTCAAGTATTTGCACCAAGAGGCAAGCAATTTCTGAAAGAACACTACCCAGAGCTGCAGGAGCAATCAGAAGATCCGATCTTTGAGATCGAAGAAAGGGTCCTTTAGCAACTGCTAGGAGCGTAGGAACGCTGAGTTTAACTGGCAGCTATAGATTTAGCTCAAAATTGTGGGGCTTTTGGAAGACCTGAAGATGATCATCTTATTTCCTGCAGAGATGAGTTGCATCTGTTCTCGAAGTTATGCCAACCCCCTCTCCTCATCTTCAAATTAAAGTTTCTCAAGATTCGCCAAAGTTTCCCAGTTTCCAAAAGGGTTTCCCAAACGGTTGCCAGTTTACAAAAGGATTTCTCATAGTTTCCCAGTTTTCCAGAAAAAATGGGAAATCCTTTTGGAAACTGAGAACCATTTGGAAAACCCTTTTGGAAACTGAATTTTTGGGAAATCCTTTGGGGAACCTTGATAAACTTGAAGTTGAAGGTGAGAGAGAGGGTTGGCAGAACACCACATAAGATAGGAAATAAGATGATCATCTTTAGCTCATCCGAGACCCCCACCCCCCAAAAAACATTTTTTTTGGGAAATAAATATAGTTGCTAGTTCAAACCAGATTTCCTACGCTCCGATCTGTTCACTTCATTAGGGCCTTCAAAAGCCATTCCTAGACCCCAGCAACAACCCTGGACGACAGGATGGGACCTGGACTCAATTTCACAAAACGTGATGATTGAAGAATTGAGGCTGAGGAGTGAAATGTGCATCTCAATGGTTATGAGAACCTGGTTGATGATGAAGCAATAAGGGCATTATCGCTCCATCAACCCATTGCGGCGCACATTCCACTCCCCATCCCCCCTTCTTCACTCCACACATTTTACAAAATGGGGTCCCACAGTCAATTTCCACCAGCTTCGCCAACAGCCTGCAACCCTGGTTCCGCGTACAACACCACCAGTTTGACATCAGTTTTTTCTTTGGGTTCCCAGGTAGTCAGCGTCCTGCGGGCCTAAACTCGTCGGCCCCCCGGCCCCACCTCAGGGGCCGGCCGGCGCAGCGTCACATGACGTCCGACTGCACCATGACGACGGCGGGCACGGTACCGGCCTTGAGGCGCGATCGCCACACCTGCGGGTAGAGCGCCACGGCGGCGGCGCCGCCGCGCGGAGCGCGGCGCACGCAGTGGCCGAGGGTGAGCTTCCAGAAGGCGGTGCGGAAGTCCATGTTGTAAAAGGCGTAGATGAACGGGTTGACGGCGGAGTTGGCCCAGCCGAGCCACGTCAGGCTGGTGATGAGCAGCGAGGAGAAGGCGCAGGCGGCGCAGAAGGGACGCATGATGTACACCAGGAAGAAGGGCATCCAGCAGACCACGAAGCCGCCGACTACGACGGCGATGGTGGTGGTGGCCTTTGTCTCCTTGCGGAAGGACATGCGCAGGCCACGCGCGTGCTTGCGGTGCCTGTGACCGGCGGCGGCAGCGGTTGCGCCGCTGCCGTTACTCCGCGTCCTGGCGGCGGCGTTCAGTAGGCTGGCCTGCTCGGCCTGGATACCGAGGGAGGGCAGGGAGAGCTTGGAGCGCTCGGCGGAGGGGGGGAAGAGGAAGGTAGAGCCGGTTGAGGCGCTGGGTGCGCCGCAGGATGGCGGCGACGCAGCGGGACCCCAGTGGGGCACGGTCAGCAGGTGGGTGTCGGGGCGTGCGGCCTTGCGCTGCAGGCTGACAGCGGTGGGGGCACCGTTGGTGAACTGAAACTGGTAGCTGCGCGAGCGGAAGAGGGCGGCGGCGGCTGCGCCGCCGCCACCCCGTTTCAGAGATCCAGATTCCCTTCGCGGCCGGATGGCCAGCAGGCTGTCGCTGACCATCTCCAGGCTGACGAGAGCGTCGGGCCTGGATGTGACGTACTGCGTGGGGGTAGCCTTGGCTGCCGGTGCGGCGCAGTGGCCATTCTGGAAGCGCTTCTGCTGCTTTACCACGCGGTTGCGCCTGTAGATGACGACGAAGATGCGGGTGTAGACGAAGAGCATGACGGCGAGGGGGATGTAGAAGGAGCCACAGGCCGAGTAGACCACGTAGGCGGCGTCGTTGACATAGCGGCACTGGCGTTCGTCGGCAGCGTCGCGCTCGTACCAGCCGAGAAGCGGGGGGAAGGTGACGGCGGCGGATGCGAGCCATACGGCGGCGATCATGGCGAGGGCAAGCCGCTTGTTGCGCTTGACGGTGTAGGTGAGGGGGCGCGTTATGGCGAAGTAGCGGTCCAGGCTGATGCAGCACAGGTTGAGGATGGAGGCGGTGCAGAGCATCACGTCCAGGGAGCTCCACAGCTCGCACATGGCGCCGCCGAAGGGCCATTCTCCCAGGGTGTCGTTGACGAGCGAGAGGGGCATGACCAGGCAGCCGACGAGCAGATCGGCGGCGGAGAGCGACACGATGAAGCAGTTGGTGACGGAGCGCAGGCGGCGCGTGGTGGCCACGGCCAGGATGACCAGCGTGTTTCCGGCCACGGTGACCAGCGTCATGGCGGCGAGCGAGGTGAGCAGCACGGCGGCGCCGGGGCCGGGCTCGGCCGGCGCCTCCATGCTGGCGTTGGCCGCCCAGGGCTCACCGGCCCCGGCGGCGGGCATGGCGGCGGCGCATGTGGCGAGAGACGGGCGGCGAGGCGACGAGGGTGCGGCGTTCTGGCGCGGCTGCTCGGCCGCGCATCCGCGCTGAGTATGGCGTGCTGGGCGTGGGCGCGGGCGGCGCACAGCGCCGCCCGACGGCGACGTCCGCCGCGTGCGAGTGGCGACGGACGAGGCGTTTCTAACCGTTTGGAAGCCGAGAGCTGGCGATGAATTGATTGTCGACCGGTGCACGACCAATTCCAACTGTTCTGCACTTTTCAAGCGATACCGAGTTGAGTTGATTTGACCTGGCCTCTGAACACGTGTTTCCTAAAGGATTTTCAAGATGTTTAATTTTCCTTACTAATTAATGTGAAGACGGATAGCCCAGGGCAGGGGAAAGTTAGAGTTTCACAGCAAGAAATTTTCCTTTATACTATGTTTTTTAAAACACGCAAAAGAATGAAAAATTATCTTACCAGTTAT
>JAQGAF010003530.1:0-17222 GCA_034687865.1 Kryphioiulus occultus
TTGCACCTGAAGAAGCCCTTCACTGGGCGAAACGTCGTGCGGTTTTATTTCTTAATAAAACTTCTCTCAAATTTGATCGTGTCAATCAACCCTAAGTTTAACATTGTTATGTCAAAAAACCAAAAATGTATGAAAGCAGTTTCAATACCTTTGCACAACGGTCGCAGCAGCCACAAATATCCTTACTAAGTCCATAACCACATCCGGTGGGTGGCACGCATCGTGTTTTATCGCATACACAACTTAATGCGTTAAGCCTATTCCCAAAGAATACTCCTAATTGCCATAAAATATCGTCAAATTTGTAAACACTTTATATGTCATTGGTGAAATACCAACCCAGAAATTACTGCAATGATACACATCAGCACAAGAAGCGCTTTAGTTTGAATCCATGCAGATGCCATTTCCTTTCTATAATGGAGCAAACAAGAACAAAGATTATTTAAATATTGGTCGAATATCAGTTTTTGATATGCTTTTGAATATTATGCATAAAGAATAGAATTGAGCAATCAATGTGGTCATTTATTGTTACTTTTCTGAAAGGGGACATCTCAGTGCAGTTTATGTCAAACCTTATAATGACACTATTCAAAGTGCTCTAAGACGTTAAGCATTTGAAACAGTGCATACTTGCCAGTGTAACAGTGTTGAAGCGTGAATGAGGTGAAATTTGCCTTGTCTCGTCAGTTTATATAGGTCCCTGTAAACCGGAACTGATAATTGGATTTTTCTTTCACGTGCCTTCGCATTGTCCTTGTTGCCACAACCACAATAAAAAATATTAGATACATGTAAGTACGCAATTGAAAGCTAAAACATGTGTTTTGTTTCTTCTATCCTCTGTTGAAAGAAAGTTAAGAAACATGATTATAAGTCCAAAGTATGGCATTTTCTGTGCAGAATGTGGACAAAATGCAAAATGTGTAAAGTTTTCAACGTGCCCCAGGACTTGCATGCTAATCGTGGTTATGTATGCCATTAGATAATGACGTTAAACTAAGCCTCACTTCTGGGGTTTTCCATACGTTGTTTCCATACGTGTAACCTTGATTTACAATGATGCTAATGAGGATATTACCTATAGCATCATCTCAAATCCTGATGTTTGCTTAGTTTTGGAGAAAAAAAATCTTATTTGCTCCATAATGGTTAGAGCTTTTGTTTCTAATTAAAAAGACGTTTTTGCTGGTTTTGATAGCAGCAATTACAAGCTTAGTATCTAGGTTCACAACGTCAGATTCTCGTGGCAACCATCTCAACTATTGCAATTGGCAAAGCTTTTAGTTTTAAACTTTCTAGGCATTGGTATGTTCGTTTGGGTGTTGCAACTTGCAATCGCCTACCTTTTCCAAAACAATGTTTTTGAAAATTATCATAAGGTCGACGACCTCAGTAGCGTTCTTATAGGTCAAACAACTGTAATTTGTAAATATGCAAGTGAACATAACGAGAAAGTAATTTTAATTTCAATACAGCGTTGAAGCCTTCAAAATTGCAGTGAAATAAATTGTAGCAAACATTAGCATTTGCCTGATGTTTTTCTTTCCATCTTTATTGAAAATCTGGCGTCTTATCGCTACAAACCATTTGCGAAAGAATTGTTTGTCATTCTTTATATTCAGTCTCATTTATTTTATTTATTATAGGAGCTAGTGGGCACAGAACTACAAAAGAATTTGCAGAAGATATCCAATGGGTTGAACTTCTACTTGGTGCCGAGCTCCAGTTCGGCGAAAAAACTCGAGACTGATGTTAAGGTCGATGCCAAAGTGCAATCGTTTATCCTGAAGTTGGCCAAATTCATGGTGGGTTAATAAAGGATTTGGAAAAATATTAAAGTCATAGTTTGATTGCATTTCATTAGCACTTGATATGATTTATGATGTTTTTAAGAATTTGGATGAAGTCCAGTGTTATGAGTTATTTTGCGATTTCCTGCTGTATGACTACCGAGGATCGGAAACAACGCTGCAGAATGCTGTATCCAATGAACGGTTTATGCAAAATTTGATGCTTCAAGTATGTTTGTGTCACCTTTAGATACCGATTTTCTTCCTAAAAGTATGTTTATATTTGTAGAATTTCTTGTGCTGGAGAAAAGATTCAGTTATATAACTTTGTATTATCCCGATGAAATTTAACACAACTTTTGCTGCCATTTTTAAATGATAACGAACTTGGCCAACTGTCTCAAAATCATACTAAAATCTCATTGATCTTTTTCCATCATAGATATGGGACTATTACCGCTGTGAGCGTCTATATCTGCTTCTGTGCATCAAGGAAATCTTGTCACATTTTGATGATATTCAGCATCCTTACCATGTGGGTGATTCTTTCAAAATTGAGCATTTTGGTTTTCCATATTTGGCGGTCATGTTATTTTACTGTCATCTATTAGGATCTCTTCGACGAGTTTTTAAGTCTAGTTGATCAGAGGGATGCTCTACGTACTAGTCTCGTGAGCCAATGGGAGTCGCTTATAAAAGTCGTTATTCCGAGTAGCAAACACCCCTCCTATTTAGTAAGTCAGCGTATTGAATCATATATGCACTGTAACTGTGTGACTTGTGATACCAAACAATACTGTCATAAACACTCATTTTTAAAAAAAAAATATAGATCGACACTCATTCAAAGACTTTATTGTGGTTCACACTTCGGGAACAGGTATTTTAGGAATAACCCAAATTATAGTCTATGGATTTTTCATTCTTTGAGTTTGATTGCTGAATTCCAGTAAGGACAGAATTAAGAAATTAATTGTTTTACGATTTGCATGTACTTTGTTTCAGTGTGAATTGTTGCAATCCCTGCTCATCTATTTTAATGGGAAACCCGGGGATGCCAACATGTTTCTCTCACTCCTGAAGTCTTTTCGGGTACGCCACCAGTTTTTGACATTTCATCAACTGCTGAAATTGGTTTAATTAAATCTTCGTGTCACTTTCTCAGGAACATGTCTTTGGGTGGCAGCAGCTTCACACCTACCGTTTGGATGTGAATCCTGCATCTCAAGATATCTTGCAAGCAATTGGGCAAGTATACTTAGACTTTTCCCACTTTGCAATCAAAGAATTCAGTTACCAAGAATCTCGATTTTTTCTTTGTTAAAGATACCTAGAGTGCTTAATTTTGCTACAGACTCTCAACCTGCACACATTGAAAGATTCAATGGACGGGTAAGATCCATAAAGTTGGTAATGAATGTCTAGAGAACGTCCGATATATTTTTATTCGAATATTTTTAGGAATCAAGAATTCTTCCTGTATAAACATAAAAGCGTGTGGCAGGTTGGTACAATTCATTGTTCCAAATTAATTCTGCAGTGGGATAATTTGTCCAACAAAATAAATGTCCAATAATTTCTTTGACATTTTAGGAAGTTGATACCATTATGTGTCGCTTGGCGTCTCAACGCGAACCCTTGGGCAAGCTTGTTTCGATGCTATGCCTAGCCTGGGCCGTCGTTCGCTTCTATGTCCTTGGTGATAATTCGTTGAATCATGGTGTTACCAGAAGCCTGGGAGAGTCAGCGCTGAAATTTGGAGTGTTTGATTTTATTCACTCGTTGATGCTGAGCCGAACTTTCCAAGGAGATGGGGTGAGTCTGGATTTAATAATTTCGAACTTCGAATTTTGCACTAAAAATGCGTTGCTTTTACGCTTAGCCAATCCCATCTACTGCTCGGTCCATTATCTACTGGCTGCTGTCGGCCCTGCTATCCAAGTTCGATGACTGCACTTTGGGAAACACACAGGTGATGTAACACTGCAATTAAAAAACAACCCTTTTCTCTAAATTGATAGATATCGCAGTGATTGGTGATAGTAGAAAGTGAATTCAAGTTAGCTCGGTCAAAATGGTTGGTTTTATTATTAAAATAAACAACACAATGTATCGGAAAATTAATTCCTTCCTCAGGTGTATCCACATTAAATGCAAAACCATATCAAAAATAGTTTTTTTACGGTTGGGTTAACCATTCCCTACAAACTTTCGCATAACCCTTTTCTCCCTTTATTTTGAAATTTTCAATGTGACACGATCATTACCACATGGTATATTGATTTCAGCTAGAGAATTCTTGTTTTCAAACGTTGAAGGTGAAGCCTTATTATGCAACTCAAACTTTTTTCAGACACTATACACAGTTGCTAGTGAATTGGTGAAAGACCCCAAGATTTCAGAGAGGTTTTGGGAGCAGGTGAGTTGCAAGCTCCTTTCTTAATTCATTTACGTCGATTGCAGGGGATGGACAATAATTACCACTATCCGAATTGTTAACAAATCTATTTTTCATTGTTTTTTACTCAACATAACTCTTGTTGTATGTGTAATTCACAAATTCACTGATTCAGTGCTTAGATAGATTACATATAGATTGCAATCAATTACATATAGGCACCTGATTCGAAAAAAAAATTTCTTTCAAAATGTACAGGTATTCTCTTGCATCATATTTCATATTTGTTTCGCTATTTGGAATTTTTTTGTGTTCAGATTCAATTCCCTTTTCTATATTATAACAAAAAAAATTAATCTTATTTTCTGCACACAGGGTCTGGAGTCTTCCTTAGGAATGCTCTTGGCGACGTCCATGTCTTACTTTCCTCACTGCTTCTGCACACTGGTGGACCTTCTTTCTGGGCTAGCAGAGTCGTCTCCTGCTAGCGCAGCAAAAGTATTTGTCTGCTTCAGCAAATTACCAAACTTTACGTCGACTCTGTTGCCAGAAATGGACGTAGAAGAGCTTAGAACTGACGAACAAATTCTGCGACTTGTACAAGATTTCAACACTGGTAAGAAAACACCAAATATAAATTTTCAACTCAAATGTGCTTTCTCTACCAAGTCTATTTGCTAAGAGGTCCACCCAAAAGCCTTATCCACACCTAGCAAACATTTCTTGGAAACATGTTTCCTCAAAATGTTTCCATATTTCTAGGATAGGAAACATGTTTGCAGAAAAATGCTGTTTCTGCAAACATTTTGTTTGCTGGCGGGGTGGTAATCCATCAACCTAATTTAATCGACAAATGTCGTCGCAGTGCAGTGGACTCCAACATCATTATTGAAATGAATGTCTCGAACCTTATTGGTATCTTTTGGAATAGAATTCCAACATCTGATGGCATTGACTGCCACCATGGTGGTTTCGTTTAATGATTCCCTCCACCAAACTAGAATTTTCCTTCAAGGTAAACTTTTCAAAGAGATTCACGCTAAGAGCCTCCCATCTTGAACTCAAAAGTGCCCCACTTTAGACCCTTGTTCATTTGGGTAACGCTATCAGTCCTTTGGTACCAGTTCTTTTACATTGACCTATTCTGTACGGGTTTTACATCGGCAACAATACTGTTCAAATCTAAGACGTTGGTTAGCTGAGCCAGTTATTTTCTTGATACGGTTATTCCATTTTACGGATGAAACAGAATTTAGAGGAACGCCAAAATTGTTATTTAAACAGGATGACTGGCCGTCTGGAAAGCCTGAAAAAGTCAGGGAAATTGTTTTGGTCAAGAAAAATCAAGGAAATTGATTTGTCTGGAAAAGTCGGGGAAATCGATTCGGTCCGGAAAAGTCGGGAAATTGATTCGGTCCGGAAAAGTCAAGGCAATTGATTCGGTCTGGAAAGGTCGGGGAAACTGAATTGAAGTTTCGGCCATGTTTCCACAAGCTCGTCTTTAAAGACATTTTTGCTGATTCATGTTTCCCAAGGAACATGTTTTCGCAATATGTTTCTAGGTGTGTGCTAGGCCTAAGAAAAGTGATTTTTGCAAAAAAACAAATTTATAAATCAATGCTGCCAATATTTCCAAAATTACAAAATAAAGTTTCGAAAATAAACCATGTTACATTTAGGAGTGAGCTCATTTCTGACCTTTATTTGTTCCAGACACGATACTACTTGATGCAGGAACCATGGGATACAGCGTACCTTCAAAAAGTATGCAAAATTTTCAAAACCTTTATCTTTCCATTACTTCGTTTTTATTTTATCATTGCATCATTCCAGTTCCGGGTCAGTACGATGTGGTTCAGTGGCAACAAGATGCCAGTGGTTGGAAAATCAGCCTCCTGATGATGAAAGCAATCGTTGGTTATGGTGAGCAATCAGATACACAAATTAGGAATTGAAAATCAATTGAATATTTATTCTTATACGTCTCATGTGGCATGTTTCATAAAGTTTGGTTGCCAGGAATGATGCCGTACTATTTTTCCAAGATTTTAGAACCAAATTCGCAGAATTTCGAAGTCGAAAATGAAATCATTGTTAAGATTCTGAATTTTAATACAGAATAATAACGAGCTCTCAGTCATAATTAGCAAACTTCCATAGCAGATTTGGTTTACGCAGATTTCCATAGAATCGTTCATGGTTATAATTAGCACAATTCCCCGCTATAACGAGCAAATTTTAGAAAATATGGTATCCAAGTCACCAAAACTTAAGTTATCGTTTGGGTTCTTCTTTCATCTAGATATCAAGTTTCGAGTTTCCCCCTCAGGTATCCTCCAGAAATGTTTAAAAACTGGAGAAAAATAAACATCTTGCCAAGGCAAAAACGGAAGCCAGTCATTAGAGCAATCGTTAGTCATAAGTCCACCTTCATGTATGCCACTTTGGGGCGTTAAAGAATCACGTCATCATCTCGGTGACGGGATTTATGGTATTTCAGGGTTCATACCGTCAGAGAAATGAAAATTGGTCCGGGAAAGTCAAGGAAATGTTGACATTTTGTTGCATTAAGTCAGGGAAAGTCAGGTGGTAATCAGGGAAAACATTCAAACAAAATTTTAAATTTCTTCAATTTTTTTTGACTTTATGAAATCAAAAATGAGTGTCCAAAAAGCTGCTAACTAGGGAGCAGAGACAATTGACCAAGAAGTGTTGCAGTTGCACTACAAAATGCAAAAACTATAGTTTAATTAGCTAAATATAGTTAAATATTTATTGGATAAGTCAAGGAAATTAACCAGATTGGGTCAGAAAAAGTCAGGGAAATTGAGATGCAAATTTTGGTATGAACCCTGTATTTAAATGTGATCAGGCTTTTGTGCGATTAAAATAAATTATTTAAGATCTAATTTGTATACAGATAGATATCGATGAATACGATGCTGAGAACTGACATACTGAGTGGTGGGTCTGAAAATCGCGACTCTATTGTTGCAGAATACTTGACCGTTGCATTTCTCATGCATTGAGGGTGAATTTAAATTAATTAAATGCAAACTTGTGTCTGAAGTACGTTTTCTAAGCAAAGAAATGATATATTAATTCACGAGAAGTGAGTTATCATGGAGCATATGGCGAATTTATCTCTTCATTGAATTGGGTCGGTCTCTTGATGCTCGTTATAACCGAGGTCGACTGAATGTGTTGAAATATATTTACTTCCTAACAGAACAAGTTACACCACCTCAGATCCGAAATGTGGCCAGCTTGGCCCGACTACTACGCAGCGTTTTGGTTAACAAGCCAGATACCTATTTGGAGCTTGACCAGTTAGTTGACCAGCTGTTCTTGGTTATCCAGAGGTAATTTGGTGAATGCAACCTGCTTGGTTGGTTGATAATCTCCATGGCAGTTTTGAAGTATTTGGAAATATGTTTAGGTTTGCCAAGTTAACGAATCCACCTGCTGACGTCATTGCTTCAGCTCTGCATCTAGCTTCAGCAGTCAATGGCGATGCCAGGCTACTGCGCATGTGGCAGCGATTGGTACATGTTGGTTTCTTACCGATGAATCCAAGCATTGCTTCGTCTTACCACAAGTGAGTAATGGCAAAAGGATAAAGGATGGTTGAGTATACTTTTCCTAAATGTTGAGAAAATCACTGCAATCCCTGCAACTTTTTTAAATATTGAAATAGTGAAAACATTTTACTCCTGCTAAACTTCTTTCACTCTGTTCTAGCAATGCGGAGTTTTCACATGGTACCATCAATTCCATCATCTCATCTTGCGAGTGCGTGACTGGGGAATATCCCGTGACACTGGCCTTTTTGAATTTGATCTCCACGTTTGTTCCGGTGAGTTCCGACGACAAGTTTATGAAAGACGATTTTCTTGCGTTTCACGGCAAATTTGTGTTCTTTCTCAGGTCCTGATTGACCGTGATGATCCCCATTTTTCTGCATGTGTCGCTTTCATCGTCAGGGAAATTTTCCCCTCCCATTCCCGTTTCTGGTACCGCAGTGTCAATCAGAAGGAGGAAATGACCCAGAAGTGCTTGAACGTCATCCATCTCATTCTGAGGGTACCCTCGGCAAGCTCGAAATTGAAGTGAGATTCACTTTCTTCTTGAAGATGTTTTTCCATTGCGTTTGGTTGCTAAGAAATGTATTTTAACAGAGCTGGTGGCCTAAACAAGGGCTCTCTGCAGTCAGTGGTATTGCAGTGCTTGTTGCACCAAGAGGCTGGACATTCCTTGCTTCAAATCATCTGTCAGCTAGCCATTCAACCATCCAGAGCTGATGTGAGCGATGGCGCCGGTTCAGAGGAAGACAACACACATCATACACTGGAACAACAAATTGGGTACGTATAATTATTTTTCGTGCCATTTTTATGTATTTCACTTATCTCCAGATCTTTTTTTTAAATTTTTGGTCAGTTGGGTCTCTGGACATGGTCTTCAACCATTCAAGTTTGCGCTTTCGGTGCTTAACCGACTGCTCATCCTGTGGAGTTGCGAAACACCACAGCAGCCTTCTGCGCTCATCTCAAGCCTTTGCTCAAATCCGGACACCATCCGCACTGTAGCAAACTATATCTACCAGTCCGATACTCGTCTGGCCACTTTAGCCGTACTTCTAATGCGACGCTTTGCTAAGGTAAGTCAGTTTCCTGAAAAAACAGATTTTCGTTATTTTTATGGCGTTTTACTATGTAAAATATATTCAGTTAATAAATGACATTTATTTTCTGCCATTTTTGAGTTGTGATATTCTTATGTCTCTAAGCAATTTACAATACCGTTTCATTTATCCAACAGGAACTGCCGATTTCACTCCTAGTTTGTTTGGGTCCTGACGCTGCTACATTTTGCAAGCTGTTGCTCTTCCGGTTGGAGGCCCGAGCAGAAGACATCCACTTGAAGGCCGCCATTCTAACTTTCATGTCTGCTTGTGTGGAAAGCCAACCAGGAACCACCGAAGTGTTTATTGGTGACCTCAACAACGAGAAATCAGACTCAAAGGAGGTCAGAAGATCTTAAAATCCATGTGGCTTATTGAACTTTTCCGAAAGTTTCACTGACGGTGGTTGATCTATTTTAGAAGACAGTAACTGGTTGCAGCAGTCATTGTCTAAAACTGGTTGTGGATATCCTACGACGTTCCAAAGAGGTTTAATGATTGATCATTGTGTTGTACTTGTTGGAATTTGAATGGTATCCATAAAACTAATCCGGAATCTTCTTAGGAACCGTCTGGGCGACTCGAGGAACTACGGACTGGGGCTCTTTCCTTTCTTAAATCTTTGTGGATTGGGCGGCAGACACTCGCATTAAATGACCTGAGAAAATGGTAAGAAGTATTTCTGGAGGCAAAGCCGCAATGATTTATCCAAAAAAATCAATGGATAGTTTGTAAAAATATGACTATCTTTGAAAATTTGGTTTAAGTTCTGTTGGGCATCATGTTCGGATTTGACAAAAAAAAACTTAACTGATAATTCTGAAGAAGCTATCTTATTTAATAATTACGTTTTTAATTTGTGTTCAGTTCTGACATTTGGAACATTCTTCTCGAGCCTTTGATAGACAATGATGGTCTTGGATCTCATCCGCAGTCGTCCGCATCGACCCTCAGCCTGCTTGCTCAAGAATTCATCCTAAAACCATCGAAAGGGTTAGTGTGCATTTTTTGCATATTTAGGAAACATCTGCCTATCGCAGATTTGACAAGTGAAATCTTTTTTGGGCGCAGGGATAGTAATGGAAAGTTGACAGACCTCATGCAGAGGATCAGTGATTCCTTTTTACTGAAATGGTTGGACAGCGTATATGAGAAGTTTGCTGTGCAAAATAACAGCTTGCTGCCAGATACGTCGCTGCTTGCAGACAACATCGCAGATAGTCCAGAAGGATTGCTGAAAGCCTGGAACGATTTTCTGACGGTTGGATTGAAGGTAGGAAAAACTGGCTTGGAGACCTTCCAAAACATGTGTTCAAGTCATCCTAAATTCATTGCCTGCAGTTTTGTTGTTAAATTAGATATATTAAGCACAGATGAGGAGAAACTGTTATGCATTTGTTCGTGTGAAGTTATTTATTGTAAGATAAACCACATGAGTTAATTTCTCCATTCTCTAGACTAATTTATTAACAGTGCCATCATCCCAGAAAGGTATCATCGTTAACATGACCATAAATGCGCTCAATGATGAACTCGGTAGGGAAAGTCGCAAGGCACACATTAAGGTCCTATCCGAGACTCTCCTGCATTTGCTGCGATTATGGAATGGGTAATTACATAACAATTCCTTATCCTAATTGCATTTCACGTAGAATACAAAGAATAATAAAAGAATAAATTGACAACTACATGTATGAAGTAGCAAAATTAAAGGCTCATGTTGTATATTTACAAAAAAGTTTGTTTGCAAAGTATCCAATATTAATTTTTTCTGGTAGTGATCTTAACTCCAACGAAGTTATGGAGGCGACTGGGCGCCTTTTGAATTCCGTGATGGCGGCTGGCGTCAATATTCCATCCAAAGTCATTGCCAATATCGTGGCTTCTTTCATCGAGATTGTGCCTAAAAGTTCTGAAAATAGCTTAGGTAATTTGCAGCACGAACCTTTGACTGCGAAGATTCTTCTGCTTTGTGCTTGTTAATTACATTACCTCTTTGTCACATAGATCTCCGGACAACGAATTCGTGGATGGGGATATTGTGCGATGTCATCCACCAGAGTGTGCTGAGTGCCGAGAAAGCCATTGAGCAAGGAGGCCCCAGTGCAACGGCCAAAACTCAAGTACGTTCGTGATAGGCAATTAATTAATAAGTTCCAGTTTTTAAGCAATTCTGTCTCGAATTCCACATGCTGCATTGCGGTAGTTTTAAAATTTATTTGTTAAATTTTTAAGCTGGTGGTTCTCTGCGTCAACCTGCTGCAGAAGTTCTCGTGGGTCTGTTCTGATCCAAAGCAGTTATTGATGCATCTGCAGAGGAGTGCCGTGCTTCACACCTTACTGCGCTTCACCCAGACATGCTTGCGGCGTGGCGTGCCAGAAGGATGCCACGACATCCTCCAACTCTTCTGCTGCCTCTCTAACCACCCGGAAGTGGCTAGAGGAATCCTCGAGGCTGAAGTCGTCCAGTCGCTCTGCCTTCCGCTTGCAGAGTTGCAGTTGTTCCAGGCCGGAGGCACTGTGGAACCATCTCAGGTGAGTCATTCCACTGTTCTTAGTTTTCCACAATGTTTTTGTTAAATTACCCATCACTAATCTTGACTCTTTGCATTTAATGCCAGCTGAAGTGGTGGAATGTGTACCGCTCTTCACTCCATCTGCTCACCTGTCTGCTGCACAACCTGCGGCATTATGTCGTGGAGCCCACTTTTTTGGATTTCGTCAAGGTTCACCTCTCCAACTTCATGACGGTATGCGGATATTCTCCGTTTTGACAGTTTTAAGTTTTTTTTTTCCATTAAAATCAAAATTATGAAATACAATTTTTTAATCAACATGTTTATTAGGAAAATGGTGTGACATTATCAGACTGTTTTTGTTCTTGGGGAAAATAATTCAAGAGTATCCATTTTAATGGTAAAAAATATTTTATTCAGATTCCAGGACAGCTTCAGTGCAACCTATTTTCTGAATCCTTGGAGATGGCATTGTCCGTTCTTCATCTGATCGAGGAATTGTCCCACTTCAGGTCACTTCAGCTACACAGCATTTCACCACGACGGGAACTTGTGGTGAGCAATTTTGAATTGTTTATAGCATTTCAATTTTTGCAAACCTGTTCATTCACTCATTTTTTTCGTTAACGTGCAGAAAGTCACTTCAAGCATCTGTTACATATCGATTGCCTACCTCCTACGTCCACGTCTCATTTTGCACTCTATGGGGATTCGGGTAAGTTCGGTTGTAGTGATGTGTAAGCGATTTCTCACAGCATTCTGACTAATTAAAAACTTTTTAATTTATAAATAAATTAAAAAAAGTAATAAAACTGTACAATACAATATTTAGTTTATTAACGAATGCTGTCATTTTAAGTAAACTTGTGTTTGTACATGTAAACATGCATTTTTAAACTGTTGTTGGCATGTAATTTTAATCTGAATCCAGGATCCTGAATTGGATAAAGACAAAGCCACACCAAGAAAACTTTCAACAGCAGATTTTGATCAGAAAAACCCGAAACAGACTGATGCTATGACTAAGTAAATCAACATTTTCTAATTTATGTTCATTTGATTCCCAGTGAATTCTCATCACGCATTCTTACATTTATTGTATTTCCAAATATCAATACTTTACTTCTCTAATAAAGCTTTGCACTGTCTATAATATGACAATAATATATAGCTAAGTAAAATATTTAGATTATTGGAAAACATGCTTTGAATGTATTTCAGACTACTGAGACTTGCATCACTGGGTACCTCCATACTTTGCAACTTTTCGCCGGATCTGCTGGAGCTGCTTTCAAGCAAGGCGAGACTTTCGAAATTTTCATGGCATTTTGTTGCTTTGGTCATGATTCATATGCTCAGGGCACCATATTTTTGCTAACGTTATACTTCTTTTTGCCTTTCAGGGATATGATACTGAGCACTGGGAACAGCTGCTGGCCTTCGGTTTTACCACGCCCTCTCTTGACCAAATCACTGAGGTGAACTTCGGTACCATTATTTCAAGCGTGATCGTTTGCCTGAAACTTCTAGGCTTGGTAAGTTAGGTTCAAAAAATTTTATATTTTTTTACAGAATTATATTGACCTCTGGTGAATCAAATGTTGTGCTTGATTTTTTGGCTGTTTTAAAATCAAGCATTGTCAAATATTTCAGAATTTGATTATTTTTTTAGGTGGTTTTTTATTAAGGTGGTAGAAAAATATCTAACTCATGATTGATATGGCAAAACTATTTTTCGATAACTGCTAGATAAGTGACAATCCTCCATTATGAAAAAGTTGCTCTTATTTTAATTTCTGTAGGGTGATCACACGCTGTCTCCAGTCCCAGCTAGCTCCACCTCTGAAAATGCATTCCCAGACAGGTGAGAACTTCAACAATGGAAGTTCGCATTTCTGTGATGATGGACATAGTGACCCACTGACGGCACTTCCTGTAGATTCAAGTGGTTATTTTCATTTTAATTTATTTTTTAATAATTAGGAAACTGGTCACGACGTTTTTGGAGAAGTCTCTTTACCTCATCCTTTCGCAAGCGATCCTTCTCAACGCCCATCAGCCTGTCTGGGACAAACAATTGTTTAAGCGAGAACTCGGAGCTGAACTGGTAAGTACAGTAAACCTTGATGTTTTTCATTCCCGTAATCTGGTTACGACTTTGTCGGTTATCCCACAATTAATAACTGAATTTCGTTGAGTTGACCACTAATATTTCTAATTTTTTTTTTTATTGCAGGGTCAGTTCGTGCACTCCAGACATCTGAGGCGTTTGCCAGGTGGGGCTTCACCACTCTGCTCACCTGCTTCTTCAGCACCATCAATCAGTCCCGTGTCGACCAGAGCTCGCATGCCATTTGAGAAATCGCCTTTCCTAAACCTGGTCTCTACACTGGTCGAAAATCTTTTCAAGTAAAAGTGCTTTTATTCTGCCGTTACGGTAAAAATAAACGTTTTGTATATTTTTCCAAATAATCCCACAACAAATGCATTTTTGAGGGTTCCAAATTTGCAAAAAATGCTAGATTAGTCGACTCATTTCAGCATTTTAACCGAAAGTTTAGAACATTATAGATACTCTTTTAATTTTTTTCTAACGGGAGTCAAGCGTAGTCTAACTCCGTGAGGAATTTTAAAATATATTTAATTAAACAATTCATCAAGTTGACAAGTTTGTAAGCTTGGATGAATCGAGCCAAAATGCGCAGCAGCCATTCGGCAATTTTGTGTCCCAATATGGCGGCAGCAGTTGAAGACAGCGACAATGCATGACCCCAATTCGGCTTCAAAAAAGAACGAGAGTGCTCGCTCATGCGTTTTCTGTTTGGTTGCTATGGATCCACGTGCTGTTGGAAAAGTCGGCGAAACCTCTATTTCGGTAAGTTTTTCACCCCATATTTCTGTTTTGATATCATATAGACGCGTTAGTAAATCTCCCCAACTCATGTTTCGCATTGTCAATGGTTCCAGGAAAGGTTTTTTAGCCCTGAGCCACAGTGTGTTACTTGTGCAACTGAAATACTGTTGTTAAGATGGCGTTTACTAGAGTTGCACTGGTTTTTCAACGAGCTTGATATGTAGACTAACACGAAATTTTGCAGTCATGTGTATGCAGTTTCGAATAACGTTTCGGGAGCTTAACTGCTTGAACAAAAGGAAATAGAACGGCCACACGTATATAAAAAAACGGTTTATTTATTTGTCTTTTACATTTCTGCACCATGTGGAAATGCATCAAACCCAATATTTGAATGTGTAGAATAATATTTGCCCACTTATCCTCCGTCAGTTTGGCGGCGTGCCTAGTAATATGCATCCCAGTAATAAATCGCAGGTAAAGAAGGCCTCCCAGAAATCCACAAGATTCTGGAAGACGCTTGCTCGTGAAAAATTCATTTTTTTGATTGGTTGCTCACTTTGGGCGCCGCCAGAGCAGGCTACCCTTGTGGTGACTGCTGGATGTCAAGCCGTGCCAAGGACCAAGATCTCACGTGCTAAAGGGATCTGGGATGTTAGTGGGAATGACTACTTTTTCTACAAGCTAATATACTGAATATTTCTAAGATATTCTCCTTAGGAGCCCCTCGAGGTCATGCGACTTGGGCACTTACTAAGAACTGTCTTCAGCATCATGGGTAATGTCCGGCTTACCCATTCCCTTGTCTCAAACCCACTATTCTCATCACTTTTCTATTACTTCCAGCAACATCACTGCAACCGTTTGGCTCGACATCTCAAACGGCTTACTATTTGCAAAGTACGTTTCCGCCAATCATTTCGGGCCTGCCAAAACATGGTGGCTTCACGTTACTACCATAGCAAGTTACTCACACCAGAACTTTGCTGAAGAAGTTTTAAGTGCCCAAACGTCATTTCTCGTCTTCTAGATTCCACTTATTGCATCTTACCCATTATGAAATACCCACACACCTAACAGGTGCTTGGGTTAGTGTTAGCTGATACCCACAGGAGTATATAACGTTAAATTTGGTCTTTCAGAGACCAGGGAAGCTTTTGAGACTAGATTTCCTGTTGGAAATCGTGTTCAACACCACTAACTCGAGACCACAGTTTTTATTTATTAGAAAACGTGCAACTATCCTTCTGACTAAAAGTGGCATCTCGGTTTGGCACGGCTTGACATCCAGGCGGCTGACTCACTACTTGGAAATACTATACGGAAAGTGAAAGAGATGCTGTAGGCAGTTAAGCCTTCAGTCGGTTAGAATGGTAACATGGATAATTTTCCATTTTTGGCCATGGTCTTTGGCACGATTGACTCGTGCACGAATCCTGATTGATGTTCTGCGGTTCGCTCACTCGAGGAACTGTATTTAATCTTCCGATGATTCTGTTACTGGTAAGGCTTCTTGGGTGGAATCTTGGGAGCGGGCCTTCTCTGGTTGTTCGGAGGCTTCTGCGGAGTCTGCGGCTTCAGTGGCCTGCTGTTCGTCATTCAACACAGCGTCAGTGGCCACTTCACTTTCACGTCTTCTTCGTTCTGAGGGTTGCTGCTTTTCTGTGCTCTCATCGGAATCTTCTTGATCTTGTGCTACTGCGGTCGCATTGATGCGGTCTTCGTCTGACCTTTCTTCAAGGGTGCTGTTTAATTCCTCCGATGTTAACTCACTCCGTCCTGTGGCAATCTCGTCAGCTGCTTCGGTGGCTGGCTGGGCGGTGATGATGTCGTCCGATCGAGCTTGCTCTTGCTTTTCGGTGGCAAGAGACTGCTCTGTGGCTGCGTCGTCTTTGCGTTCCTCCTTCTCAGGCTCAGCACTTGCATCTGAAAGAGGTGCTGACGTTGCGCTATCTTGCTTGGATTCACGCTCTGGAGCCTCGGATGCTTGAGCGGCTTCCGTGGCTTGATCAAGGCGTTCTTCTCGGGGCTCCTCGGTCGCAGCCTGTGGTGCTGATGTTGCTGATTCGTCAGCAAGCTCAATGGATTTTGCTGCTTCTTTTGGCTGCTCCGTGGCATTTTCCACTTGGGCACGCTCTTCGAGAATGGCACTTGGGGCTTCTGAAGCGTCGCCTTCGTCCTTAAGGGCTGCAGCCTCGGTCGGCTCGTTGCGGGACTGGACCTCTGTGCTCTCTTGTTCTTGGGCAGGGGCTTCTGTTTGTGGGATTTCGTTTCTTTCCTTGAGTTCTGGTTCTGCCTTTGTCTCCTCGGGTAATGGAAGCTTTTCTTGCGCTGGTAACTCTGCAGGTTTCTGGTCTTCAACTGAAATGATTAGACAACGGCATGTTAAGACGCATCAATGTAAGTCCGAGTCAATAAATGTTTTGCATTCCATAATCTTGCCAATTACCAGAAGAATTCCTTCTATTTGATAAAGGGATTTCAGGGTATCAAAAATGCATCGTGTCGGATTACAACATCCTTCCTATTTTGATTGCTAATGCACTGATGCTTTCTCATTTGATACCATGTTGTTAATTTCCAAGTGTCAATTACAGTGGACTCTGCTCAATGTAATCGCGGATAATGTTATCATTCGTTTATTGCTATCGAAATCGCCATGTCCTGAACGCTCAGATACAAATACGCAGTGAAATCATCAGTTACTGTAATCAACAATTCGCTTATTGTTATCATTTTTACCTCAGGGATGATTGGTAAACCACGAGGAATGACAAGTTTTGGAAGAAAATGTCTAAAATAATGTCCCATCTGCTATGAATTTCGAAAATTTGGAGGAATATTCTTCCAATATTGCTCTCCGCACGTTAAAAGATCCCTCATGGGGCGTATTCCTTCCTGCGGCTAAATTTCCAGGTGGACGGTCTGCCCCCTGGCGTTGGTGATGGGCCCAATAGGTGCGAAAATAGGCCAA
>JAQGAF010003531.1:0-17220 GCA_034687865.1 Kryphioiulus occultus
TTATTTCGTACGAAATTTCTCTGTCTAACGTGTTTCGGCGAAATGGTACGAAAACTACACATTTCGTACGAAATCATTGAATAGATTTCGTAGCCTAGCTCACTCACACGAAATAGTCGCAAAGAAAAGATACGCATGCATAGCAAACATTGCGATCATGGCAATGGGGACTTTCCGCAAATAAATCCCTATTAGCTAACAGGGACTAATAGGGATATAGCAGAGCTATATATGGTCACACATATTTATTAGTGATTTGGGGTATTTTCGGCCGAAATTTCTATAACTGTTTTACAAAATACGAAAAAGGGCGTGTACTTACGAAAACTGATTTCGTTTTCGTATTCATTGTATTTCGGCCGAAATTTCTCTTACTCTTTATTTCTACGTTTCCATGCAGAATTAAATTGCATTTTAAACAAGAAAGGCCTGTATGCAAACGCGTTTTGCTTACCTAAAGTTGATTTTACGAATTTAGTTTGAGCAACTGCAAGGGGGTGGTGTGATCGAAATAAAAATTATCTATTTTGTCAAAGTTGATCCTGTCATGGGAACGCTTGACAAGCTGAAATTGAGCACAACATTAAGTTGACTCTACAAAAAAGATAAGGTAATAATTGCTAGTATTCTTCCATTCTGGTTCTTCTTAGCACTCTCAGTAACTGCACTGATTCAGAATACACGTGATAATGCAGTATAAATAAACACGAGTTTCGGGTCAGGCGCCATAGCGCTAGTGTATGGAGAAGAAATGCTGAGTCGGGTTTTAGTGAAGCTAAATAAACCACGTCCCAAAGCAGCATTTGGTTACCAGGTGACAACTTTTAAGTACGGCCATTGCAACGCGATTCATTTGACGTTATTAAAGTAGATTTTACCTGAATGTAATTTAAGTCTGCATGGAAACTAAGTAAAGGAACAATCTTAGTACTGAACACTATTTGTCCAGAGATTCTCAAGAAACAAATGCAGCACTAAACGTTATCTGCACAGATTTGCTCCATTTAGTTTTACCCCTGAACTACATGTACCTTTGTGCATAACTGTGCAAGGAACAACCTTAACTCTAAACGTTATTTGCACAAAATTGCACCAGGATCAACTTCAGTTATAAACGTTATTTGTATACATAATGAACAAAATTAGCTTCAAGCGTCATTTGTTCATATCGTTCATGGAACAACCTTGTATGCCCCAAGGGCATGCAGCTTAGGGGGAGGCAGATCATCTACCAAATATGGTGTGACCTAACCAGAATCTAGTTTACTCCTGATGGTTGGCAAACCATATGAGTTCCACCCTTAAGGGGCAGCCAGATTTTAAAAATGTTGTTAAACATTAAGGTGATTTGCACAAATCCCTTGTTCAATTATTCTTACCCATTTCCAATGGCTTCCGATCCCCTTGCCCCACCATTGATGGCGTTTCGTCCTGTGCACTCCATCTGCTGGACATCCACTGGAGCAGGACCATTCATGGGGTACTGAAAATCAGCATGCAGTCAGAATTAGTCCATTTATAATTTGCACCGCTAGATGGCGCTTGTGGAAACTGATATGGGGACGAACCTGATTTCCCGGATGTCCGACATATCCCCTTGCGTCCTGCCTGCTGACATTGGCCGGAGCGGCATAGCTGTAGCCAGCCCTTGAGTCTGTTGCACTGTAGTGGTAACTGCTGTGGAAAAACAGGGACTGTTGGACACTGCTCGACACCAGGTGGCGCCCCTACCCTCCCCCACCGCCCCCACTTACCCTGAGTAATGGTCCGGGTTTAGAGACGTGTATTCGCCCATCATCTGACCGCTCCCGTTGGTGGCGTCTTGAACCTCGGCATCTGTAAGACGAAACACGGTGGTCACTTACGGACCAACTTCGGTACAGTCCCTGCTCCAAATGTTTGTACCTGTCTGGTGTACAAGAATGACACTTGTCATATCTACCGTAATTTGTAATTGTTCGTCTTTTACGTGTTTAACGTAACAAAAATTGTTTCATTTAGCTGCCCCTAACTGCCAGGCGATCACTGCCAGCCTATGTGCCATTCGGAGAGGCCCACTTTCTTACAATGTCTATACTGGAGCAGAGACTATATCGAAGTACACCCTTTTTTGTCCGTCGTAATCTAGATGTAAATCTGGTGTTGCTAATTGTCAGCTGGTCCAAATGTCTCTACATGTCTGGTATACAAGAAAGACACCTGTCCTATCTGTTGGAATTTGGTATTTTTTGTGTTTAATCTAATTTTAAGACGAGATAGTTGTCGCTTACGGACCAACTTCGGTACAGTCCCTGCTCCAAATGTCTACCTGTATGATGTACAAGAATGACACCTGTCCTATCTACCGGAATTTGTCCTTTTTCACTCTTTCGTGTTCAACATAACCAAAATTAATGTTTAATTTGGCTGCCTCTAACTGCCAGGCAATCACTTCCAGCCTACGTGCCATTCGGAGAGGCCCACTTTCTTACAATGTCTATGCTGGAGCAGAGACTATATCGAAGTACACCCCTTTTTTCGGTCAAACATAATCTAGATGTAAATCTGGTGTTGCTAATTGTCAGCTGGTCCAAATGTCTCTATATGTCTATTATACAAGAATGACACCTATCCTATTTGTCAGTCAAACACTGCCAGCCTACGAGCTGTTAGGAGAAGCCCACTTTCTTATATTGCCTATGCTGGAGCAGGGACTATATCGAAGTGAAACCTGTTTTTCTCTCAAACGTGATCTCGACGTAGATCTGATCCTGTTCATTGACAGCTGGTCACTATATGGACTCTGGACAGCGGTCAATGGAAATAACCAGGACTGACCTTCTCTCATGGGCGTGGTTGGGTCCATGACGTTGGGGGCAGGAGAGTTTTGCGCGATGACGTCATTGTTGCTGGAGGCGTGGGAGTGGGACGACGGGCTGGACATGGACTGGGCCACCATGTGATCAGATGACCCACCTGGAAACAATTCGGAATTTTTTTTGACAACTGTTGGAATTTCAGATCTGGGACCCAGAAGAGCTTGATGCTTACCGTGGGCTTGGGGATTGTACCATTTCAGCTTGCACATTCCGATTTCCGCATCAACAACTGTATCTGCAAGAAATGATGACACATTGGATGTCATTCTGTCATTGTCAAATGTCAAATGTCAATTCATGCCTCCCATGATATGATGTCCAATCACTGATGACTTCAACGTTTTTTTGGTCTAAAACCAAGGCTATGCAGTTTCGATCATTCCTGAAAAAAATGTCAAAGGTCAGCTCACCATCCAGCATCGTGTCGTTCAAATTGGGCGGCGAGTCGTTTGGAATGTTGGCGAAAAGTTCCTGAGTTCGTTCCTCCCAGTGCAGAGACTCCACCAGGAATAAGACGTAGTCGTCAAAGGTCAAGTGAAGCAGATGGAATGACCCTGGAACCAAAAATAAAAATGAGCTGTCAAAACTAGTGCAGAAACTGGATTCCGGAAACGGAAGTGGAAGATCATGAGGATCTCACCGAAGCTGGGGGCGCTGTGAAGGGTCATGTCCCTGATAACGCGGGTGCCGAAGCTGGACCACATGAGAAGGAATTGGCGGGCCAAACGACGCACGCTAGACTTGCACTTTCGGCTGGGCTGAAATTCCAAAAATATCGAGATTTTGGATTACTACGGAATATGCCCTGCTCGCAACGTGGACATAATTTGCATCTTTCGACCCTACTGGTCTAGTAGACAATACTAATGAATGTCCTAGATGTCGGAAATTATTCTTTATGCAACCAAACATTGTCTGTGCTTCGGAACACGCCCTGCTGCTGGCCTATTCCAGCACTAATATCACGAGAAAGTGTCTTTTTTATGTTGTTTTGTGTTTTTCCTACCCTATCTTGACTTTAAACTAACAAAAAATGTAATAGCCTAGTTTCACTGCCCCTGACATCCAGGCAATCACTGCCAGCATACAAGCCATTAGAGGAAGCCCACTTTCTCAGTGTCCATGATGGAACTGGGTAGCAGCAGGACATATTCCGAAGTACATCCGAATTTTGCTGGCACTTCGTGCATTTGAGATGGAGACTCGTTGATACTTTCCCCATGTCTCATGAAGACAGTGGGCCATCCTACAGCTAAAACTGTTGCAAAATTTGAGACGGCAGTTCCCATGTCTCATCAACTAAGTGACAAAACGGTTGACTGTTGCGAAACTTGAGACAGTAGGTCAGAATGATGCTTGAACATGAGTTCAACGCAGGATTGCACATTCCTTTCAGGGAATTCACCAGAAGATCCTTGGCATCAAGTCTTACCACTGTTTCAGAGAATTCAACTGTCCTCTGTTGAATTCTCTGAAACAGTGGTCTTCACAGTATAATGTCGTCTGTTTAGGCATCTTGTAAATGAACGAGTATTGGGCATATGTGACTTTCACAAGTTGCGTACAAGAGCATTGCAATTTGCAACTGTTTTCTATTTGGTTCGACTAAATACCGTTCTCAAAAACTTGGAATGTTGCAAAATTTGAGGCAGTAGGAAAAAATGATGCTTGAACTTGAGCTGCATGGTTGCACAATGGACAGTCCAGAAAATAATGCCAAGATTTGGCATCAATAATATTGGATTTGACATCCAATAAGGTCTCAATCTCGTTATGTACTGCACAAGAGAACCAAAGACATGTTGAAACCAGTATAAATTTATCAAAAACTCTTTTGGTATGGTCTAATTGTATTGCAACAGAAAATGGCGCATTCCTACATGTGCAACTGTATATTATCAGTACGAACATGAAGAACAACATTTTCCAGAAACCTTACAGTTTTAGAACATTGCAAACAACATTGTTTTGGGCATATGTGACTGTCAAAATCAACAATTACAAGAACATTGGAACTGTCTTCTGAATTGTTTGACAGAATATTGTCCTCAATAACTTGGACTGCAGCCGTTCCAATGGGAAATGCTTAGATGGAAATATATGTAAATAACTGAAGTTGGCTTGGTGACGCCATTCTTACCTGCACAACGCACCTGTCCACCAGGGATTCTAGCCATTCCATGAAAGCTTCTATGGGCGCTTGCTCTTCCAATAAGGTTTCAAACTCTTTGTGTACTGCACAAGAGAAACAAATATGATCCAATTGTTTTTCAACGGAAAATGCATTCCGATACGGTCAGTAAGGGGATTTGGACATGGTGTACAAAGTTTTCCAGAAACCTTGCAGAGTTTTAGAACATTTCAAACATAGCTTACAGTTGGTGATGAGTTCGATGGTGGCACCACTGTGGTTCTGCCCATCCATAGTGAACAGGATCTGCCGGCTGATGCCGTCCAAGTCAACGTTTCGCCAGTCTTGGAGCATCTGTGACGTAATATCCGTGTTGTGGATGACCATCCGGGACGCTTGGCACAAATGGTTCAGGGACGTCTGACGCCTCAAGGTGCGGGAAAAACATTTGGCCACTACAAAATAATGCATTGGGAAACTACTTGAGCGGCCATATTTGACAAGCAACTCCTTGCTCCAACCTGGAGGCTTCACTTACGATCGAACTTCAGGGCCCTCAGGTTCTCTGGCGCGTCATCCAAAGCCATTCGCAGCCAAATCGTTAGGTCTTTGGAGAATTTCCTCACCACTTGAATAAGGCTGGAATCACGAAAGTTATTGCAATTTAAAGAGTTGCCACAGCCTACATGTTTTGAACTACTAGATTGGGGGTTCTGGCAGTGGCCCAAAAAGCCAAGTTCAAGGACTGTCTTTGGTGAAGTTACAACTTCCAGCGGGCTTATAAGAGCAAGCGGTAATACATGTAATAACAATGTTGTAGCAAAGTTTGGAACAGGGGATTAACAACTTGTTACGTTAGGTGTGCGTACTGTTGAAGTTCCACTAAAGTCATTTGAGGTCCTATTTAAGTCAATGAAGTCAGCATAAAGCCATTGATGTCCCTCTTAATTGTGGCAGTGAAGTCAGATTAAAGTCCTACTGAAGTCATTGAAACCCTACTGAAGATATTGAAGCCCCTGAGAAGTCCCATTGAAGTCTCTCTAAAGTCCGTGAAGTGTCACTGAAATCCTTTAAGTTGGACTGAAGACATTGCTATTGAGCAACTTTGATCTTGTATCATAACAACTTGTTACATTAGGCATGCGGGCCATAAGCCCCACTAAAGTCATTTGAGCTCCCATTTAAGTTGTTAAAGTCAGCATAAAGTCACTGAGATCCAACTTGTGTCAGTGAAGTCAGATTAAAGTCCCATTGAAGTCCTACTGAAGTTATTCAAACCCCTGAGAAGTCCCATTGAAGTCTCGCCGAAATTCTTGAAGTTGCGCTGAATGAATTATTGAAGAGTTGCTATTGAGCTACTTGGATTTTGTATTCTGGCAGTGTCCAAAAGTCAAGTTCAACAACTTCCAGCAGGCTTACAAGAGCAAACGGTAATACTTGAATAAAACAATGTTGTAGAAACGTTTTGAACAAGGGATTTACAACTTGTTAAGTTAGGTGTGCGTGTCGTTGAAGTCCCACTGAAGCCATCTGAGGTCCCATTTTAGTCATTGAAGTCAGCATAGTCATTGAGGTCCCACTAGTGTCAATGAAGTCAGATGAAAGTCCCACTGAAGGCATTGAAATCTACTAGTCTTTGAAGTCCCATTGCTATTGAAGAGATGTCATTGAGCTACTTGGATTTTGAATTCTGGCACTGTCCAAAGGTCAAGTTCAAGAACTGTCTTTGGTAAAGTTACAACTTCCAGCAGGCTTATCACAGAAAAGGGTAACACATGTAATAATAATGTTGTAGCAAAGCTTTGAACAGTGGATTAACAATTTATTATGTTAGGTGTGCATGTCGTTGAATTCCCACTAAGGTCATTTGAGGTCCCATTTAAGACATTGAAGTCAGCATAGTCATGGACGTCCCACTTGCGTCGGTGAAATAATATTAAAGTCCCACTAAATTCATGGAAATTGCTAATGTCCTTGATGTCCCACTAAAGTCATTGAAGTCCCTTAGAAGTCCTCGATGCCCCACTAAGGTCAATGAAAGGCTATTGAAGCCCCAGAGAAGTCTTACTATAAAGTCCATGAAGTTGGTCTGAATACATTGAAGTCTGCGGAGTTCGCGAAGCACTTTTAAGTCCGGACTTATCCTGTGTCGTTCACAGAATGTGGACTTCAAGACGTTTGCTAGACTTCAAGTACTTCATCCTGTCTACGTAACCTTCAGTGACTACATTGGATCTTCAAGGAATTCGGCCTGACTTCATATCCTGCAGTGACTGCAGTAGGAGTTCATCATTTGAGGTCCCATTTAAGTTATTGAAGTCAGCATAACATCATAGACCTCTCACTTATGTTTGTGAAGTCAGATTAAAGCCTCACTGAAGTCTTTGAAATCTACTAGTCATTGAAATCCTACTGAAGTTATTGAAGCCTATGAGAAGTCCCATTGAAGTCTCACTAATGTCCATGAAGTCTCACTAAAATCCTTGAAGTTGAACTGAAGGCATTGCGGTCTGGGGAGTTCGCGAAATCACTGTGAGTCCGGGCTTATCCAGTCTCGTTCACAAAATGTGGACTTCAGGAAGTCGGCTAGACTTCAAGGACTTCATCTTGCCTACATACCCTTCCGTGATAAGATTGGGTCTTCATGGAATTCAGTCTGACTTCAAATCCTTCAGTGACTGGAGTAGGGCTTTAAGAACATCAGCGGGACGTTATTTAGACTTAGACTTCAATGGAACTTCAGACCGTCTTGTCTTCTGCTAAGGTCCCATTGAAGTCTTTGAAGTCCCACTGCCTTCCTGATTGCACATAAGTCTGGGTGTCCTCGAATCAGGAATTCCCATTGAAGTCCCACTAAAGTTCTCGAAGTTCCACTGTAATCGTTGAAGTCAGGAATTCTCAATGAAGGCCTGGAAGTCTGTGAAGTCAGGCTCAAGTTCCTGAAGTCCGCAAACAGGTTCATACACACATTTTGATTTTTGAAAAAAGTAGATTGATCCGTCAAAGTATTTACCAATAAACTGAATAAAATTTCCATTTTGCTTCACAGTAAGAATTCATAAACGCTGATAATCCTTACCAAAAACAAACAAAAAAAATTCGAAAATAAATAAAACGAACACACATATAAATGGACCAAGTTTAAATCGATTTCAATACAATAATCCATATCCCTAATTTTTTAAAAAGCAATTCATAATTCCATATATTGGATGCGTGATACATGCAGTGCTTAAGTCTTCACTCACCTGTCAGGTAAGGCTTGATGAACTGAAGGGAAAAGGACGTTGGATATTGCCTTGTAGACGAAGGAATCACACACTCCTATCATATTCACTATGGCATTGGAATTCAGAATAGACGAGATGTGAGATGGCATTCCTTTCCAAAAATGTAACAGAAAATTCTGGACCTAGTCGAAGGGCCAGAAAGTCCAATAGGGTAATTAGGATGGGTTGCACCAAATTGTGACTGTGCATTTCTGGCTGACTTAAGCAAATATGATCAAACCTCATCAAAACTGGCACTGATGACCGTGTCCAGGATTCTTTGACAATGGGTCCGATACATCATTAAAAACGTGGATACCTAAAAAGTCCGAATTAATCGTCCGTTAGGAACAAACATGGTACAACTCGGGTTTAAGTGGGTAGTTAATTGGACATCCTAAACCAGGGTTCATACCGTCAGGGAAAGTCAGGAAAATGAAATGTGGTCAGGGAAAGTCAGGGAAATATTGACATTTTGACCCTCAGGGAAATTCATAATGTCTGGAAATTTGTTGTGGCACAACTATTTTGATTGGCATAAGTCTCATGAAAAGTATTAGAAACGCTGTATCTGTGTTCTATTTTTTCTAAAAATTTCGCCTACGGCGTTTTCATTATCATTAATCCGTCTTATGAAAAATTCACCTAAAATGCATTATTTTCGTTAAAAAAATTTCACTGAAGAATTTTTTAATATTTCAAAGTAGTCCTCAAAATGCAGTGTTCCCAAACCGGTAGTTGTTAATATTAATACACAAAAAATCCAAATTCCAAAATTTAAGCCATATGGCATATTGGCTTGGATCAAATCTGTAAAAATTGTTTCTTAAAATTGTCGAACATTTTTTAAAAAGTGTCTGGAAAACCAGGAAAAGTAAGGGAAATTCAATTGAAGATTTTGTTGGCTAGTCATCCTGACAGAAAAATACAAAAAAATATAGTTAATTGTAATGTTGCAGATAAAGATAATTTCAATTACGTGTGACATTTTTTTTTGATAAGTTAGGGAAATGAATCAGATGTGGTCAGGGACAGTCAGGGAAATTGAGTTGCAAATTTTGGTATAAACAGTGTTTCTATATCTGCACTAACCTGGAGTTATCTACTTGCATGTAAATCAAAAGCTCACTAATTCTGGTGGAATTATCATGCTACCTTTTTACCTTTTCTTCGGGGATGTTTGGCGGCAGGTTCAAGTCTTTGAAATGGGTGAAGTCTGGCAACAATGTCCCGATTTTCGTCCTCTGTGAATAACCTGAGGCCTAGATGTGGTAAATAACGATTGATGAGATTAAATTAGTTGATTGGGTTGATTAGTTTAATCAAATTAAGCCTATTGCTGGTTTAATCCCATCATGAAATTTGGCATTTACCTGTTTTGCAGTCTCTTTCTTGTTCTCGTGAATACTGCAATTAAAGACAAATAACGATGTTGTGATATCAAGAATTGATTTAGGGAATTTCGTATTAATTAGAAAATACTAATTAAAGATTGTACGAGGAAACATGGTTTCTGAAAACAGATTGCCTCAAAATATTTTACATTTCAAGCGAGGAAACATATTGGAAGAAAACGGCCTCAAATGTTACCTCAAAAACCATGTTTCTAGGAAATGTTTCTTAAGTGTGGACAACGCTTTTAGATGTCTGTCGAAATCTGAAAATATTTTGGGATAATCGTCGCTCCAAATGTGCTCATAATGGGTCTACATTTTATAAAGTCCCCCCTAAGTTACAAAAATTAATTTCTAAAAACGTTTAAGTTACAAGGGCCAAATTTTGGTAAAAGGTGCTGAACATTTAAAGTAATTTCCATTCAATTCCATGTGTTTTCAATTCAATTTCATTTCCAATTTAATTAATTTTCGTAGTCAGGATAATGCTTTATGCTCACCATTTATGGTTGGTCCTTTTTATGTGTTTATGATTTTTGACCAAACCTACCAATGCAGTGTCTGAGTTAGCTGCCCCTAACCGCCAGGCAATCATTGCCAGCCTTCGTACCGTTAGGAGAAGTCCACTTTCTCACAGTGTCTATGCTGCAGCAGGGACCATACCGACGCACACACAAATTTTGTGCTGCGTATCATTGCCAGACTTGTATCTCAAAACCTGTGACTTTTGCATGGACAAACCTGCAATGCGGTTATTGACTTTGGCATCTATTTTGCACGCCTTGACTTCCAAATTCGCAGGAATTTGCACACAACCCCGAAATAGACCATGCCAATAAAAGGTTTTGCTGGATTGTGGATAAGGCCAGAGTTTAACGTGTTTGTTGCCGCCTAGGAGTATTTTTGGATAATTTGCTTTGCTCAGCATTTTAATCCACGTAGCTGCGAAACGACGACGTTTAGTTGTGGAAACAACAACAACAAGGCGTGAAAAGTGAAATCCCCTTTTATTTTTTGTTAATTTCTCATTTGCGAGGATTGGGCCACTTGTTGACGTCATCGGCCCCACTCGGTGACGTCATCACCTGTCAACCGCACGCCTATTTGTCACTCGATGTCAACCTCGAAATAGCTCGTGTTCGAGCATTATTATCATTCTTGTTGAAGATGTTTTGGTGGAGCATAACTGCTTGTTGTCGCACCTTTCACAACAATTCCAACCCTTGTTGTCGTCAGTTTTGCACACTTAAAAATACTAGGCTTCACACTTCCATGTAAACACTTGTGAGACGAAAGGGCACCTCATGCCCTTAGCCGAACGGGGCAGGCAATAAAGGTTAAGGCGTGGGGGACTGACTGATAAACACGTGTTAAGGTCGTGTTTTGAAGACCTTGTGTTGACAGTTTTTATTGCAAAATAATGCTTATCAGCGTTTACCTTTTTACATATTCATTTAGTGATTTGTAAATTCATGTTTTGCAAATTAAGCATATGCTCTCAAATGAAAGGGCATCATTCTGCAAATGACGTTTCCATATAACTATATCGTCAGCATGTCGACAATGTTATTACACATTCCAAGCCTACATGAATACTGCAGCTCTTACTTATCGATTTCCATAATTTTTAAGTTTTCTGCAAAAATTTCCATAATGATGTCAACATGAACATTATGGAAACAAAAATGTATAGCTACAGGCTAAAAGTGTGTTGTTTTCGTTTTATCGGAGTTTTCTTTGATTTCTTTAATTTCTTGTAATGTCTGGAAATTTGGATCACATCGTGTAAAGCGGCGGAATTTTGCTACCTACATGTACATCAGTGTCCATTTTACACATAACTTAACAATTTTTTATAAAAAGGTCTTACGGCTCAAATATAACATGTTGAGGTAATACATGTATGTATGTCTTTTGGGGTTAAGTTTACCAAAAGAATGCCAGAGGCGAGAATTTTAGAAAAACTAGATGACAGCTGTTGGATTTTATGCAACAAATCTATGAACAAAATTAGTAATCATATTAATAATAAAGAATACTCTGTAGGTGAAATTTTTAGATACTCGCATATCTGTTAAAAATAAGGCGACATTTTTTGAAAATCTCTACCAGAAATAATGGATTTTAAGTATATTTTTGCGTTATTCAGAAATACATGTTACGAATAAAGAAATTTTGGTATTTTTCATCTAGATACTTAAATCACCAAAAGTTCTCCTTTGTGAACATTTTGTAAATGCCAGAAATATTGATGTTCCTAACTACATAAACGTTAAAGGCTAACATTAAAAAACCTGCCAGTTCAATTATGGACTTTAGGATTGTTCTTCTGAAAAACGTTTTCAGAAATACTAAAACAAAGGCTTTTTACAGTTTTTTTTTTTTTTGAAAACATTAATTCACCGGAGTAATAAATTAAATGGAAAAGTTAATTGAATGGGTTTGCAAAAAAAACGTTTGCAAATTGTTAATAACAACGTCAACATCTTAGGCGAAATTTTTTGAAAACTAGCCCACCCATGATACACTGTAGGTTTAGTCCAAACAAATCTGACAAAGTGATTCGTTGTAAATTTTTAGAAAAACCTGATCATCTTCACAAATGATGCATTTCAATGAGTTTTTTATGTTCGCATTATAAACGCATGATCAGCATATCCTGCATCACGTAGTTTTTCGCACCAACCGAGTTCACACTTCACCAAATTCGCCAAATTTCGGCACTTTTTATCTGGACCTTTGTTTTGGCAAGTGCTATTTCGGGGTGCCCTAAGTCCCTAACACTTTCTCACGCCCAGTCCCATGACTCCAATCACCCGAAAAACACATTTGACGACAGTTTCTAAAACTGGATTTTGAGTTTAAAACGATCACCCTTTGCTCCAAATATAGGTCTTTCCCCCACGCAGTGACCCAATGACAAACTTACCAGCCCAGCTCTGAATGGGATAAAGGATTTAGCCCCCTGTCTTTTTGATCCTTTAATCCTTCTCGGTGATACCAGCTTGTTGTCAGGGGCCAATTAAAAGCAGGTTTGTCTGTTTGCTGGAAGAATGGGCGCCCTTTGACCCCCACCCCTGTTTGGCGTGTGCTAAACGCCTAATTTTATGAAACCGTTTGGGTAAAGGGTCCTTGTCCTCAGCTTGGACAAGGGGTTAGGCTGTTGAGGGGGTTAAAAACTTGAAAATATGCAAATGCGGAGCGATGGGGTTTCGTGAGGGGGCGCCACTTGAGCTTTTTTTAATCGAAGAAAAAATCCCTCAAAATACATTGAAACCTCCAAAGTTGACCACCTCCCTATGTTGACCACGTTTTAACTGATCGGTCGGTCACCACATTAACTCAATGGATGGTGACCTCTACATGTTGACCACCTGAATCTCCGTATGTTGATGTTGACCATAAGGGCTATGACACACAATAGTAATTTACTCTCTGTATATTGACCAGCATGGTTTCAACATGTAAAGTCATGGATGGTTAAATTTATTGGCTGCATGCAAAACTTATACTGTGCACCCCTGAACAGTAACTGTCACTATAGAGGTACAACAGTTCATTTCGAACCCCTACTGAACGTGTAATTGCTAGAGAAATTTTTAGCCCATTAGCATTAGTACTGCATTATGAGCATTTTAATAAGATTATTCATGAATGATGAATGATTACTGTAAAATGTAAGTACATGAAGTTCACCATATGTTGACCAGTTTGCGACAGTCCCTTGGGTGGTCAACTTACAGAGGTTAGGCTTGTTCTCAGTCATAAGCCTAATTTGAACCCTTGAAAAGCATAAGGGGGCAAACAGGCATTGCATCTCTAGTAAGTTTGCAAAGTTTAATGCAAAAAAAATTCGGACATATTTTTTGTTTTAAAAATTATTATAACAGCTACACAGAATTGGCCCTTGGCCATTGCTTAGCTCGTTTTTTAAATTTATAAATGAAATTGAAAATGTTACCAGGATATGATGTTAGATGGCATAATTTACTTTTGAATTTTCGAGTTGGAATGTTTTCTGAAAATTTTGAACTAGGGAGAGGTCAGGCCATGTAAACAATAGTCTAAGACCTTCGATTATTAGATATTAATGAACTGAAAATGAATGCATGTAACGTAAATGATGTTAGTTCAAATATTTATAGCCATCTTGTCCCTAGATATTTATGTTAGACATTGTGACCAAATACAAATTTCATATATCCTAAATGTTTTTCTTTTATGTATCACTATTAATTTTCGAAATATTTGGGTGTTATGTGATGTAAATGTGTCCTGTCGACATGTAATAGTGATACAACATATTCAGCTTATTGACATACAGTACATGTAATTTAAAATGTCAGTTCAATAACGAGATCTGCAAATCCCTACCCTATTGTCATGTACACGAAATTGCCATCACGAGTTGTCGTCTGCCAACAGTAAGTTAAATCGTTTGTGAAATTGTCTTTAATAATTTTAAAAAAGGAAGTTGGCAAAAATATTAAATTGTGGAGTGCTTACCTTCCGCAACCTCGTTTAGAATAAGAAACATCGTAGTACGAAGAAGATTCTTTGACAGCGATTCCGTAATAGTGGTACCTGTGAAAATAGGTGCAAAAATTAGGCAAGACTTCACAAACTTTTAACATAATATTTCGATTAGTTAAAAAACTGGGAATTTTGCATCTTTTGTGCTTAGGATTCAACCCCACCAAAACTCGCTCTATGCCAAATATGATGGAATTTAATACCAAATCTGACCTTACTGCGCTCTGATATGATGTATCAGGTATGACGTTTCAGTCATAATTCCATTATTATAGTTATGGCTTCGCAAAAATATTAAGGGAAATGAAAATGGCTTTGTGTGAGGGATATGTAATCTTTTCCGCCTAATGTAATTTTCTTGAAAGAAACTAATTCACCATAATATGAGCTGGTTTCAGGCTGTCCTCCCCAAATGAGGGGCAATTTGTTACATGGTGGTTATCTCTAAAATGCGAATGAATCGCTGACTGATAGGCGTATTGGCAGCCATTTTTTTGTGAAAAGTATTTTGGCTTTTGTCATCTGAGAACTCAGACTGGTTTTCGGTTTCAAGGAATAAACTCTTTCCATTAAGAAAGTTTTCCGGATCGTCTTCGCAAGAGTCATTTAATGTAACTTGTTTTCTTTCTTACCTTTTAAAACAGAAATTTCCCCGTTATTACGAACAAAAGTGGTAAATTTTCCTCTAACCAGTATTTTGTCCAATAACAGTAAAAATTTCCTCTGTTCAAACCCAAACGCGGTAAAATTTCCAGTATTACAAGCCCAATAGCCTCCCAAAAGCAGCCAAATTTCCATAATATACATGTACTGTATAATGTATAGTCCAAAAAGGGTCAATTTCCTCCATATTTTACTCCCAAAACAGTACATTTCCTAGTAAGAACAGTAAAATTTCCAGCTTATTAAGCTCAAAACATTAAATATTTCCCCTATATTATGCCAAACAAACTGGTGCGAAATAGAGTTAATTCCTCCGATATCAGGCCTAAAATAATAGCAATTAGCAAAAAAAGAGTAAAATTTCACAATCTCAAAAGCATTAAAATTTCCAGTATTATAAGCCCAAAAACCTCTAAAAAGCAGTCAAATTTCTCTAATATTATGTCCAAAACTAGTAAAATTTCCCCAATATTAGGCCCAAAACTAGTAAAATTTTCACTACAATAATCCCCAAAACAATAAAATTTCCCATATATTTAGCCTAAAAACTAGACCAATTTCCCCTATACTAGCCTATGCCCAAAATCAGTCACATTTCTTTATATACATGTACTGTATAGTCCAAAAAGAGTCAATCTCCTCTATATTTTATATTAAATATTTCATTAAATGTTACATTAAATATTTTACATATATTATCCGTTATCAGGCCTAAAATAATAGCAATTAGCGACACAGTCGAATTTCCTGTAGACAATTTAGCCCAAAACATTAAAATTTTCAGTATATTAAACCCAAAAACAGTAAGGTTTCCCAAATATTAGGCCTAAAAAAGACAATTTCCCCTATATTAATCCCCAAAATCGTCCCTATTTAGCCAAGAAAACAGCAAAATTCCACTATCTGTAGGCCTATAATTAAAATTTGTAAAATAATCACGATATCATCCACATTTTTCACCTTCGATTTCAAATTCTTCGCATGTGTCTTCATTTTAAAAAAAATCAAAAATGCTCCTTCATAGTTTTCATGGGGAACCTACACATTTTCGATTACGAAACAGGACCCAAATCACTACTTTCACAGTTGTGGTTATTGCTTAGGGATCACCTTTTTCGCTCTAATAGTGCGAGTCACTTCGCTATAACCGGGTTTTTCACATCGTTCCAAACCTCCCAACCCAGCCAGTCTATTTTCTCGCTTTTCAAGCTGGCATCTCATTAGCCAATAACCATTGTTCGTCCATGGCTGCTATTTCGGCAGGGCCCTTTCGAGGACTGCTAAAGGGGGCCCTTGGTATCCAAAAAAAACTTTTTTCGCGTATTATTAGCCCCCTGCAGTAGCAGATGGAGGAGGTGCCAAAATGGTTTGTCGGAGAGGAGGGGGTGACCTCATCCCCTCTCACCACAGGTGGTTGTCACGGAAACCACTTGAGAAACCCCTTCACAAATAGGCCTTTTCCGCCAAATCGGGCCCAATTTCCGTTCGTTTCCCAGTTCGAGTGGCGAAGGTCTATTCACCAGGCCCCGGTAATTGGCGCTTGGAATCATAAAGTGTCTGCGCGTGCAACGCGTTAATTATCAAGAAAATTCCGGATTTTTTCTTCCCATTTTCTAATTATTTCCATCCAGATATACACGTACGTGTATGGCGGTTTATCGAATTTCATAAAGCCGAAAATCCCGTTGGGATCGTCGCGAAATAACTCGCTGACGTGACTGACGTCATTGGGCCTCCAGAACCGTTGTCAGGGGCTTTGCTGCATGGCTTGCACGTGACCTCATGGCCTTGGCAGCCATCTTGGAAACCATTATTTGGCCGTACAGTATATTAGGGACTTAGCGTTTTATTCGCCAAAAACTTTGGCCTACGAAAACTTGTTTACTTTACGTCAGAACCGCCATTTTTTCTGTGTTTTCGAGGAAAACGCCTTTCGTTCAACGAATAAATCGGTTTTATTCGTAGGCTACGAGTCCTTAAACGAAATCCCTGTGATGCTAGACCAGCTAGGGATTAACTTCACTTTATCCCTATGTATTTGTGCCATCCTACTCAAGAGGTGGTCACACTGATTCAATTCTCTTTTATGCGGAAAAAACGCAAACATATGAACCGAATAATGGTAAGGTTTCGGAATTGGATGCTTGCAAAACGTATACCGTACACCCCTGAACAGTAACTGTATCCATTGAGGTATAAGAGTTCATTTTGAACCCCTTCAGTACCCCTTCTGTACGTGTAATTGTTGGATAAATTTTACAGCACATTTTCAAAACTGGTACGGTATTATGAACATTTTAATATTATTCGTGAATGGTGAATGATTAATGTAAAATGTAAGTACATCCAGTATATGGAATTAAAATTCTGTG